>VZTM01006656.1:130715-144382 GCA_013400555.1 Jacana jacana | reverse complement strand
TTTTTTTCTTTTTACCATTATGAAAACAGGAATAGTGGGATCGATTCAGTAATTATTGTGCAGTTCACTTTCATACAAATGTGCTTAGGAATATGGCACTGGAGAAAAAACACACGTATCTAGGCTCTGTTCCCTAAATTGCTGGCAACTGTAGCATAGGTACAAGGCCCAGAATGAGCCCACAGTAACATTGACTGTAGATATCCCATGAAGTAAATCTTGAAAAGTTAGAGAGCTACAGAATACCCGTTTCTTGAGGGAAAAGCATGAATCAATGCACTTCCAAAACTTACAAACTTTACATTCTTACATAATTTTAAGCAAAAATATATAGAAATGTTCACGCGTTAGAAAAAGCTCCCCCTATTTCTTGTTCCTGAAAGGAACGAGCCTTTGGCATGTAGAAGCAGAGTCCCTTGTATTTCCTAGTCCCTGAGACAGCATGGCTTGCTGGATAATTCAGAGTTAAAAACAAAATTGTGCTCAGTGTTCTTCCCTCCTCCCTCTTTGAATAGGTGTTTCCACTCTGCATTTCTGCAAGGATGAGCAGAAAGACTTGTCAACAGGCGTAGTAACTTCTGCCAGAGTCTGCAGAAGCCTGAAACAGCAGGAATGAGAGTGCTTGAAAACTAAAGGTGATAGCTTACATCATGCTGAAAACCCAGCACGTGATACAGCTCAAAATAAGTGGGAAGCCATTTAAAAATAAATAGTGTATGGCTTACTGCAGTGATGGTTCCATTTTGGGGTGGTTCTGTTTGCTGTTTGATTTATATATATATATATATATATACACTTTGTTAAATAATATTCCATTTAACATTCAGGTTTTTGAATATTCAATTAAAATAAAATACTTTTAATATTCAACTAAAATAACATTCTGTTATTGCAGTAACATGCATTGCCACTGACAGTCCAGGCCTTAGTGGGTGTCAAGCTTTTGTGGCGCCTGGCAGAGGATGCAGCTGATATTCCTACCTTGTAGAGCATGTCCATCTGGAACTTTCCTCTTCAAAGTGGCTCTCTAGCAGGATCACTGTGCTTTCCATATCACCGAAACACGAGTTGTGCCTCAAAAATCCTATGTTACTGTGGCCCACGGTAAGTCGTCTTCCTTTCTCTCCAGTAATTTTCCTATGCCGGTTCTGGCCCATTCCCTTCTGCTCAGCAGGGAGTGGTTTTGTTCTTTTTATTTTGTTGCTATTAATTTTTCTTGTAACTACTATCTCCTATATTTACATAGCATCCTCTATCAAGCTCCTAAACCAGCATTCAAATATATTAAACCCTCCACTTCAAAATAGTAATAAAAGGTTTTTACTAAATAAATGCATAATTCTTCTCTTGGATCATGCAACAGAGAAACCAAATATAGAGCTGAAGTTCCCAGAACTTGGGAGGACAAAGGGGCAGTTTACTAAAGATCCTTTTCCCAATGCTCAGAGCTCTGACGGTCCTTAGAGGAAATAATAAATCTTTCTGTGTCACTCTTCCCTGGATTTCTTTTGTTGTTTAGGATTAAAAAAACCCAAGAGTGTAGGTACTACTTACAAGGCAGCTTCCTTGACGTTTCTGGTAGTCCAACCAAGGGACAAGATTCTGTGTATAGCAAGGGGAGATGAACAATTCATCCTGTAAAGGAATTAAAAACAAAAGTGGAAATCCTTTGTCAGAAGAAGAGTGGTTGGGATTACAGCTGCATGCTTTCACTAATGACTTTGCAAACATTTAGCCAGAGATAACCTAGAAATCCAGTTGCACTTTATTTAATATTCAGATAAGGACCATTCACCTGCTGTTAAGCTACAACATCTACAATCATTCTTTGAATACTGATAATTATGTGAAGCAGACTCCCCTAGAGGCTGGTAGTCTAGTCTGGATTCACCTGGAATACAAAGATGAATAATATTGCATATTACATGCACCCAAGTAGTTGCAATTTATAGAAATGTCCATTTATGCTCCTGAAAAAAAGATGTGTATTTCCCTGGGGGTATAATATATGGTGATAAAAACCTGTGTGGGGGACTGTTTGGATTGTAACTCCTAGCATGCCTGTTGTTGATTAATTAATAAAGAAAATAAATCGTTATATTTAGCCAGATATCTCACTGCATGACTATAAAGGAGAAAATGTTAAAAATGAATTTTTTGTGCCTCACCATAAGGAAGGGTTACTCGGAGACACAAGAAATGAGTACTAGAAGTGGCATCCAAATGGCTCAAAGTAGAAATGTGTATACATTTTTAAAAGATGAGTAGCATTATGAACATGCTCTCGCTGCCTCCCCTTTTCCTGCTCTTTCTCCCATCAGGTGCCTTGTCCTTGTTCTCCCCTCTCATTTGCTGATGGCTGATAACACCTTATCTCCACCAGGGAAGCAACTGGGAAGTTTGCTCCTTCCTCACAAGGCTGAGGGTATAATTAGAACAATGCACCTGCTCAGTCCTCCAGTGACTCAGTTAGTCTACATCCATGTCAAAATCCATGCTGTGAGGGTAATTTGATCATCTCACTTACTTTTTTCATATACTTTATATGAATAAACCACCAGAACAAGCCTCTGTTGAGCTGGTTCAGTTTAATCTCACAAATTTGTGTCAAGTCTTTGTTGCCAGAAGAATTTTATCATTTGATCTCATGGTTACACTTTAGTGGACTTTAGTACATATTTTATTTCACTCTCCAGAATATAAAATTCCATTTTGTGTCAAAACCATCTATTTATTATTATCTATTTATATTTCAGTGATACTTACAGGCTTCAACTGAGATCAGGGTCTTGTTGTACGAGACAATACAGAAACACGCAATAAAAGAATTCTATCCCAGGAGCCTGAGCTTATAAGCTAAATAAAGGCTGGGAGAAAGGAAATATGAGCCCCAATTTACAGATGGGAAAGTGAAGCCCTCACAAGCTCTCCGTACAAGGCAGCGCAGTGTCACACAGCCCTCCTGAAGAGACAGCTCTGAAAAAGCGACCGCATCCAGAATCTATGCAAAATAAAGATGGATTGAAACCCTCTTCTGCTGGTAAGCAGCTGTGTAAGTACTAATAAATTGTAGATAACCACTGGTGTCATTTGCACACTGAGCATCCCAGAGCTCCACTGGCCTTCTCCATCTTTGTCTCCAGCCTCCCCTTCAAAGGCAGAAGACAACTTTTTTCTATGCTGTCTCCTTAGGCTCGTAAGAGTTAGTCTACCACTGCTTCCTCTAGCACTTAACACAAATTTACCTCTAGCCCTGCAATGCCACAGCGGTGTCAAATCTCTCTGACTGCAGCAGCTTCCAGGCTCAGCAGAGATATATCAAGGGTCTGTTAGGTTCTCCTTCCCAGCATCCGAAGGGTAACGTAATCTTTTTGTCCTTGAACAGAGCCTGGAATCTCCTGCATTAAAATACTTTTCCTCGTTTAATCTGCTCCTCCCAGAAGACCCTGTAAAACCCCGGGGAAGCTGTAGCAACAGAGGGTACTCACTCAAGACCAAGCGGCAGAGAAGCACTTTGATAATCCCTGGAGACACAGCAGAAACAAGGGGAAATGGTAAGTTTACTGTCTCCCTTTCAAAGGTGACTGAAGGCAGGAGAGGAGACTTGCCAGGAATGAGGGTGGGGGTAGCAGTTTGGAAAGAGGTGCTCGTGTCCCCCCCAAATCTGCTGGGCAACTGCAGACATTTGCAAGCCAGCCTGCTGAGTTTGGTTTGCAGAACTCCGCGAGCTAAACTCTTCACCACCCTAATGGCACCACTATAACATTGCCTTCTGAGTAAAAACCAGTTCAGGCTAATTGTCAAGGATCAGATAACAGGAAAATATTTCTATTTGACAGTCTAGTATTTTTCAATTGTTCCTCTGTTACATATCTAAGTAAACATTTGTTCCACTTATCATTTCTGAGCAAAAGACATGAATCATTTGACTAGTAAAACCACAACGACAGCTGTTGCTTATTAGAAACAGTCATCTTGTTCAAGGGCCTGCTATGGAGGAGTTCTTCAGGAAACTGTTTCTGCTTTTAGTGCTTTACAGAGCAATGAAAGCAAAGTTGCAGAAATTAGGGCATTTTTATTTCACTTATGTGACTGGCAAAACACACAGGCGCGCGCACACACACAGAGCAGTCATTATAGCTGAGCTAGAAGCCCCCAAGAAACAGGAAAATACCCATTTACGAATGCTACTAATGCTCTAATACTTATGTTCTTTGAATCTGTGACATTTATACAGTTCTCTACAATGCAGGTCAAACAAAAGCAGATTTAAGGGTCCCTTTGTAAATAGGTTATAATATTTGGGATTTTGGTGCTGGGTACAGTATTTATACCAGTGATTATGCAGGTGCTAGAAAGATTTTTCACCATTTATGGTTTCTCCAGGTCTCAGGAACAAATTAATACTGGATTTATAAAATCCTTAGAAGACAGTCATTATGGTGGTCACTACTACATTTCCTTCAGATAAAGGTTTTCCAGCCAGTGGTTAAAAAAGAAAAGAGAGAGAGAATCTGTTTTAAAAATCTGATCAGGACAAGAAAACCAGGGAGGGCAGTTCTACTTAATTGCTATAAAATACTTTTCANCGGGGGGGCACGACACACAACTGCATCACAAGGAATTCAACAACAGAAAAGTGAAACTGAGTCAGGTTAGACATAAAGATTTTTTCTCTTTCTACAGTGATGGTTCAAAGGCGTTTGGAGCATCAGGGCCAATATCAGCTTGTTTCTGTGACCTATATGAAACAAAATTGTATTAAACAGAGGCCTAACAGTTAGGCATTTTATCAGACAAGCTCGCCAGAATGGTGTACCCTGTATGATGCCCTTATTGTCAGCTTCGAAGGGAGAAGCCAAAGTCTAAATGAGCACAGAGACTGCACTGATCCCAGCAGAGCAGAGGGGAGGGACCCTGGCAGGGCAACGTAGAGATGCTACCAAGTAGTCTGCTCGGCAGATAAATAGGAGCACTTGTGGCTTTGTGGCTGTTGCTGAAATATTTTTCAAAAGCACAAAATTATTTGGCAAACATTAAAGGAGAAAAAAAATTAAAAACAAAAATAAATTATAAAACCAGATATTTGGATTATGGCAAAAGAAGAGGAAAGCAGAGCAGAAAAACAGTGTCAATCTGAGGTTTATTATAGGTTAGAAATCTATTCAGTAATAGTGTTCAGTGAGGTTTCTAAAGATCGTATCCTGCCCTTCATTCACCCTCACACCACTCGCTGATGGGAGTCAGCACTTTGCTGCAGCTGGATATTTATAACTCATTTGTTCTGTGTAACATGCCTGTTCTTACTAATCTTAGTCAAGTGAGTAGTCCATCCTCATGTGTCATCCCACGGAAGTCAAATGTGCTATTAGCATAAGTGATGATTACTTATCTGTGTGAGGTCTTGTGAGGTTGGGTCTTTCAGCATCAGTATACTTGACATGGCAGTCTTTCTATTATAATTTAATAAAATGGGGCCCAATTCAGTTCAGAGGTGCCTTGAGGAATAAGCTGGGCTTAAACGGTGCTTAGGCCTTTGGCTGGACCTCTGCAAACCCTGAATTTCATTGAGGGAATGCTAATTACTCAGAGCAGGGAGGGTATTCAATTATAGACTGGGTTCTTTACTGTTGCTCAGAGCACAGTACATTTATAGGTGCTTGAGCGAGGTAATGTACAGCTGAACACACTCCCAAGAAAGTTCTGGTAAGTCTGCTTTCCTTGGTAAAAACAGGGGCTGCAGAAATGCCATTAATAAATAGTTCTGAGATTTTGTACATGTCCCTGGGTAAAATTTCACTCTAGAACAACACTGTGCATTGAAAATGCCCAGTATAGTACAGTGGAGAAAAAACTACACCTCCCAGCTGCACTGAAATGGAAATATCTTTTCCTGGCAAGTGGATTGAAAAGGCCAAATCCGGAACCCCGTGCAGTTGGTGGAAATCTTTCCCTTTGGATGAGCTGGGAGCAAGCACACTCAGGCACCCCTGATGCATCTTAGTCCTGATGATTGTGTACTGCAACGCAGTTGGTATAGCGTCCGTAAAACGAACCAGCTCCCCGTAATCAACTGCTTGGCACAAGAAGGAATCAATCAGTTCATTTCCTACACCACCCGCCTCTCCTAGGGAAGAACCCCTAATTGCTGCATGGATAAATCAGCAAAAGACATCACTCATGCTAAGCACATGATTTTAAAGGTTTGCATGTATTTCTAACAGCTGATACGCTCCTTCTTTCTACATTTTTTATGTGTTTTTGTTCTTTACCTGATTTCTGAGCAGCTACGAGCCTGAGAGTGGCTCCTGTATTCTCTCTGAACCTTCATCCTAAGACCCTACAACTCTTGTAGTGTTTATGTCTCTTGTGAATACTGCAGCAATTCCTTGTGACCTTTGTTTATTAAGCTTTAATTCAGAGTTCTCCTGATTCCCAAAGTGTAATGGACACAGGAAAATTTTGGATCCCAGTTTCCTACCCAGCTTAGCTCTTTGCTCTGTTCTTTATCACGTGTGATCTGCTACAGCTACAGGATGCATGAGGAGTCTTCCAAGTGACCCTGTAAGGTGTTCTACAAAAAAAAACCAAAACCCAGAATAACAAAAAATGTTTGGGAAAAAAGTCATCTTAATCAGTGGTACAAGAAATCTGGCCTAGCTGTTAGATCCAGAGGGTCTGGCACACAAGATCACCAGTAGTGGACGCGTTAAAACATATGATCCTTTGCTTGCTGTGTCTGTTAAAACAATCTGCTGTTTGTGTACCTGCTGCACTTCCAGCTTTTCAACCAGGTGCTTGTGAGGGATTGCATTTATTAATTAGTATGCAAATCGTTTGCCAAATTATGAATATTAAAGGCATATCCCGTAAAATCACCCACATAAAGTGCATTTTACACAATACATCGCTTAGGCTTTTGGTGAAAGACTAAAATCTACGTATTAAATGGCAAACGGGTCTTCGCTAAATTAACAGTGAAGAGTCATCGTTGCCAATATTAGTGAAACAGAGCTATAAAAATGTATTTTTCTTAGTTGTCTGAACAGCGTAAGTTTTTCTCCCGTTAGTTTTAGAATCAAGTTCAGCCATTGTCAGGGTTTAGATGCCTTTGCAGTGCGATGCCCTCGTGCAGCCCAAGAACGTGTCCAACTTCAGCCAGCTATAATCCACATGAAGTCTGTAGGACTTTCTCATGCAAAAATTAAAAACCTTTGGAAAAAGCTTGCTTAATCAGTTTTAAAAAGATTTCAACAACTTTATATGTCCACCATTATGTTTTTAAAATAAGCATTTTTTATTTGCTCACCATCCAGGGACTTGATTTTTCTTCATTTTCTCATTAGCCTGGCAGTTTAGCCAGTAGAACCCTTTTATTCCTCCCACTGGAGTAGCACACAGAAATTCATTTGATTCCAGGGGATAGTAGTTGATTTCATTATCATATTATAGAAAATAAAGATTACAATTCCAAATTATTTTGCCTGCAGTCCACACACTAACCATGTAAATGGCAATATGTGGAAAAGTTGACTACATCATAAAAAATTAACTTCCTGCAAGGATTTTCTTGAATTGGTTTCAAAAGAATCTGCTGTTTGGCATCTTTCCTGTACTGAATTTCTGGAGGGTAACTGCATTATGTGCATGTATAACATGCAAAAGGAAACATTCACTGAGCTCCTTCTTTCTGTTACCAAATGTAACTATAGCACATTATTTGGGCTTAAAAGCGTTGCCCGAAAGCAAAACCCCATACATGTATAAGGTCATAGATGTGTGCCTTGTAAGGCAGCCACTAAGGGAAGGTGTCACTTGCTGTGGAGTGACAAGTGTTGCCTCTAATGATAGTCTGAATATTCTGCCAACGTTTAGTGATATTCTACCCCTGCCAAAATAAATAAATAAATGCATGTTTCCATCTCCCAGAGCAAATGCCCTGAAAGTCTATAGAAAACAAATTAGGAACGCGTTATTCTCAATGAAAAAAGTCTCCACAAGAGCTATAATTTTATTTTTTTTAGTGCACAGAATAACATAAATCAAAAGAAGCAATAGTCTACCTTGTGTTTTGACTACTTTGACCCTCTTCAACCCCTGCCAATTTTTATCTCATTTTTGTTTAACTTTGTACATCAGAGTTTAATTTTAAACCTGGTCCTGAAGACAGTGATGTATAGGGTACATCAAGTATAGCTTAAATTACCCTCTCCCCAGTGATTTGAAGTTGAGGGGAGGGTCTTACTCCGCAGCAGGGTGGGAAAGAGAAATGGTCAGATGTTGCCCTTTGAACCTGACCACCCTCAGCTACAGAAACATTTATGCCAGAACATCGTTTATTGATTTTATTATATTTTAGGATCTCTTAAAACTGTTGGTGAAGTTTGCCGTATATTAATTTTTGACACGTGCATATAAAAACAGAAATACGGGTTGAGCAGAACCTATAAATATAGACAACGCTGCCCAATAAACTCACATCCTTTCACTTAGAGGTTTCTATTTCAGCTGATCGTTCCGAGCAGCCTGTCTTTGAAAATAAATGTTACCCCTCTGATAAGCTAACCAATTTGAAGATTAAAGCTGCATTTGAGGATTAAAGTTTTTCTTATTTGATTATTGTTGTGTCTCGTAGCAGCAGAAGATAAATATTAATAAAATGTTAAAGTCCAATTCTGCTCACTTTACCCGTGTGAGCATTTTATAGCAGGAGACTGAGCGAATTATGCAGGATTTGGCCCTTAAACTTAGCATTGACCGCTCTGTTTTCTCAGTCCACTAAGAATAAGTCTCCCGTGAAATGTTACATGTACCCGGCAAACTCGTGAACCCACTGCTGCCACAGAAAACTCCCACTGATGGGTAGCTCTGGAAACTCACCGCCCCAATTATGTACCACAGAGCTACGCACGTGTTTTTATTGAGGAGAAGGAAAAAACCACAAGCAGCGCTCCACAGCCGACCACAAAATGGGTTTGGCACCTGTGTCTCCTCGGAGCCGAAGTTTGGGAGTTGCGTTATCACGTGGCCTGCTGACCCCGGGAGAGCAGCGCTGACCTTGTCTTACAGGCAGGAGTCTATTGCGATGGCTCCCCCGAGAGCACAAACCAGCTGCAAACTGCTGCAATGATTAACCCTTATGCGTTGTAGATGTTACATCAAGTCATGGTAATAAAGCTTTCACTGCATAACAGATCTCCTGCTTTGTAAATTGTTGCTCTTATCAGCTGCACTCTAGGATGTTATCCCTTTTCTGTGAAGCATGACTGCTGCGTCGTTCGCTGGAAAGGCTACCAGATCTATAAAAGTCTGTGATATTTATTCAATTGCTTTGGAGAATAATACAGAGAATACCCTTTGTTTAAACTAAAAAAAAATGTAGGGTGTGAAAACAAAACCAAAACAAACAAACAAACAAACAAGACATGAAATGCTCATACATATGAAACAATAATTTAATTAAAATCCGGAATGCCTGTAGCGGACGTGAATCCAGGAGCACCAGATCTGCTATAGCAGACAACTGCATCGTTCCACTGAGTCCAGGTTCTTGTCTGTGGAAGTATTTTACACCTAACATTTTGTAAAAATGCAAACTCTTCCAGCCTCTGATGTACCTGGATAATTCCAGAGTTTTGCTGTTTGGCTGGAAAGAGGATGCTTGTGGCAATCAGCACGTACTTCATGCTTCCCACCCTTCCCTTGCCAAATCTATGGCCACATCAAGGCAGTGAAAGAAAAGGTGACCTTAATGTAATCCATGGTATGATATGATTCTATCTGCTTTAGTCTGGGAAGAGCCAGAAACAGCATCTCTGAGAGATGGAGGCTGCTGTGTGTATCACAAGGGCCGTCGCTGCCCATAGTCGCTGTCTCAGAGGGACTTTCCAATATCCCACCAGCTAAGTGGAGGGAAAAAAGGTTTGCTCCACGTATCCACCCATCGAAGCAGCACCCCTGTGTGTTTTAGAAGCATAGCACGGACGGTTCTTGCTGTCCCCCCTGCCTCCAAGGATGGGCAGATCAAGAGCACCACCAGGGCGCTGCCCGGAGCTCCCAGGGATGGTTTCCAGCTCTCATACACAACCTTTCTCTGGATTTGGGGAATTAATAAATAAATAACCCTTTTTGTATAAACAGTGGAAAAGTAAATTCAATTCAAGGCAACAAAAAATGGTTTCCCTAAAAAAAACTACGGTGTTGCGAGTTTTGGGAGGGGCATTCAGATATTGTAAAATGGGATTGTGAAAGGCCTTCCTTGCACTCTTTGGGAGCGGGGTAGAGTAACATCACCCACTGAGCCCAGGTGGAGAAAAGGTAGTTGGGAAAATTTCTCCAGCTCAGGAGTGACAGCTAGGAGGGAGGCTGCAGTGAAGGTGGGTTCACTTGCAAGACTCCCTGGTGTTCAGAGGGAGCGGGTTAGTGCCCTTTGATAAGAGGTAAATTAACACCACTCTGTCGTCTCTGACTCATCCCTTCCTCCAATTCCTTTAATCACACTCCTTCAGCTTACCCTTAGTGACATAGAGGCCGATCCACAGGAGCTGTGCTCAAGCTGGCTGCTGCATGAGGTAGTCTTTATTCCTCACCGAGGAAGATGCTGCTCTGGACTAACGATGCTTTGCTGTTTGGTATCTGGATTCATCTGCTTGAAAAACGCTGCAGATAGTGTCATTGCATAAGTGGGGCTGGACACGGTTGTTCCTCGCTCATTAGTGCAGGCAGCATTTTCCTACAGGGACTGCAGATGAAAGCAAGGAGTTTATTCTTCTCTTTCCCCACCTCCCCCTCCATAGGCATGTAAGTGTTGTTGTGTTAACACCAACAGCTGTAGTTAAAAAAAAAAAATAAAGAACCAAACCAAACCAAACTCTGCAAGTCCTACTACATCAAATATAGATAAAAAAAGAGCTACAAAACAGCTAACGACTCCAAAACTTCACTAATCAACTCCAGCAGCTCCTGTTTTTCCCTGAGCTGCTGCTGTGGTCTCCCAGGTGGAGACCATCAACCTCTAAAAGGAGCAGAAGCTGCCTGTTTCCTCTTTAGGAGGATGGGGTGGCACCTTATGTCCTGCAGGTGTGAGCAGCTGGTAAGGCGGTGGAGGTGATCTCATCTCGATGGTGATCTGGATCTCTGGCTGCTGCAGGGCTATATCTTTTCCCTGAGGGCCCATGTTTGGAATCTGAAGAGGTCCCGTCTGCCCTTCCACCTCTCATCCCTTCTCTGGCTGCCACTTCTATTTGCAAGGTACAGTTACCCTAACATTGGGTTAATCAAAGGGGAGAAAGAAGCAACAAATTCAGTGAAATTATCTTGAGACTATTTTGTTCTCTTGTGGGGTTTCAGTGTGAAGGGGGTATCTCCTCTATTAACTCCCATTAATATCAAGCCTCTACTATTAATAGGATTTGCATATGGAAAGGAAGAGGATTGACCTTTAAATTCATTAAATAAAGCAAATTTAAAAAAAATAACTTTCGTTAAAAGCATTAGCGTGATAAAAAATACAAGAACAAATACATAGACATCAGTATCTGGGCTTCCGTTAACACTAACGAGCAAATTATTGCAGAGGAAGATTTGCATTATTGGAATACGTGTTCCAGCCTCCATGCTGATATATGTGATGGGGGGTTATCCGTGTATGGCTCCTCTTTCAGAATATATTTTCTTCTTATAAAACAGCCTCTTTTTTAACTCCCATTGGGGACCTCCTTATAAATGAGGAACTGGCCCTCAAGGGACTAGCCTGGCTAGAAAAGTGTGTTATTAAAAAAAAAGGAAAAAAAAAAAGAATATTAGAATACTAAGCAATATAATTAGCTCATTTCTTTGTTTTGGGTTGGTGGGGTTTTTTTAATCTTAAAAAAAGAAGAAAAAAAAAGTATAGCCAAGTTTTTAATTAAACATATTCTCTGGATGTTTGAATTGTGTAAGAATTAGCAAACCAAACCAACCTTGTTGTATTTTAGAAGGATCAAATTTATTATTAAAAGGTTCTTGCTCTAATCACCGACATGCGGTCAGGTGTCGCCACTCTTCTCACAGAGCAGCTACAGTGTCAGGAATATGGGACCTTTGCCCAGGTAGCTGGGGCCACCAGCTGCCCCTCCGAGGGCTGTTCTCTGCCCACGAGTGGCAATTAATGTATTGGTCCCCTGATCTTTTACAGGGGAACAAACGCAGGTTCTCTGCACCAAAACTGGCTAAACAGGCAGATTCAAAATATTATTGCTCCCAGTAATAAATATTGATTTACACGTGCTGAAAAGCTTCTGTTGCCTTCACAGCAAGTAGCCTAAAATATAATTAGCTTAGAAATGTCTTTACCACCATATTTGCTTTCGAGTCTGATTCCAGAGTCCAGTCCTCTCTGTCCAGTCCTCTCTGGATCCCCAGCATCGCTCTGCTCTTAGGTCTCACTTTCTGACAGAGACCTTTGTAAAGCACTCTGAGATACTCAGAGCAAACTTACTGATGGCTCAAAGTAGTATTAATCAGCGGGATTATGCAGCTCAGTCTATAAATTCGGCTACTT
The DNA here is from genome assembly GCA_013400555.1 of Jacana jacana. Classification (NCBI taxonomy): domain Eukaryota; kingdom Metazoa; phylum Chordata; class Aves; order Charadriiformes; family Jacanidae; genus Jacana; species Jacana jacana. The sequence goes on along the minus strand of VZTM01006656.1, from coordinate 131,841 downwards.
ATTCTGGCCCCATTCTACCCCCACAAGTGGGAAGAGGTGAAACCATTCAGGTTATTCTTCTCAGGGCTCAGCTAATGTCATCTGCAGAAAACAGCTCTAGACACCTGAAGTTGGTGAGCATCCTTTGGTCTGTAGCTCTTTGCCTTTTAAAACAATTACTCGTGGTAACCTTAACAATAGTATATTAAGGAAAGAAAAAAAGCCTCATAAAAGAATTTAGTGTTAGGATGGAGCTCTGCCTGATATTAGAACAATTACGGAGCAGATGCATCCACTCTGAACAAAGTGACCTTTTCATCAAGTTACAAAACATTAAAGGTTAAAGAATGTTTGAAAGGAAGTTAATACTTTTAAAACATTGGAAAAAAATCGCCATTCTTTCAAGACCCGACCAAAATCAGTGGGAAACTATAAGATGACTGTTTAGGCACATCCAGTCATAATTTAAGCAACTCTTATTACAGAAGGATATAAGGTATTTTACATCATCTGTTTTATTTTAAAATTAGAAGTGCCTTTTTTTTCAGAGAAGGAAAGAGATTTGATAGGAATAAATACCAAATGAAAGAAATCTGCTCTAAAGCTGGTTAATTGCAATTTTAAAGTCGTGTTTCTTCCTCTCCATTGTGTACAGATGACGTGAGAACAAAGAGAAGGGAATCAATGATGGTGTCAGATTTTCTTAGTTTCCACATCTCGCCTGACCTGGATGGTGCAAACTCCAGTCTCTCCCAGTGCGGGAGAACCGAGCTCCCGCCCCCGCCTCGGCGCTTTCCCCCTCGCCCCCAGGGGCACAACCACCCCTTTTCAGCAGCGCCCCGGTGTCCGCGGCTGCGGGGCCACACCGCTCCCGCTCCCAAACCAACGGCCTGGCTGGGGGGGGCAAGTGCGCGGATGGGGCTGCCAAGGGGAGGCGAGGCTGAGACGAGTCCTGGGGTGGCAAACAGGGGTGCAACCCCCCCACACCCCTCCCGGAAAATAACCCCGCCAAGGGGTGCTGCTTACGGGGGGGAGGGGGGAGCTCGGGGCCTGTTGCACCCGAACAGCCAATTTTTATTAATTTTTCATTAATTTAATATTTTTTAATTAATTCGGGGGGGGGGGAAAGGGAGAGGACGGGGGGTGG
>VZTM01006656.1:90967-113072 GCA_013400555.1 Jacana jacana | reverse complement strand
TTCTTCTTTCTTTCTTTTTTTTTTTTTCCTTTTTTCCTGTCTTTCTTTCTTTCTTTTTTTATTTTTTTCCTTGGCAGTTGGGACAAGCTGGCTGACACGTATCATTCAAGCAGCAGCAGCTTGCTGGGGGTTGTGTAAATGAATCTGGGAGCTCTTGGTTTCACATGATTCAAACGTGCATTATTGAAGATGGATGTTCCTTAAAAAAAGATTGATGATGGATATCAGGCTTATAGTGCCATTTATCATTTTGAATATTATTTAGACTTGCCGTGTAAAGCTGTAACTTGAGAGTTGGATGAGCTGGGACAGAATGGAGGCCTCGGCGTGCACGTTGTGATTGATGGCTTTGCTTTCTCATTGTTTGTTACCAGATACTAGCCGGTCATTACAGGAGTGCCTTACAATTGTTTTAGGGGCTGGATTTCCGTGTGTGTCTGCCCGTGTGTTTGTACAACGGAGAGAGCGATGGGCAGAGACGGAGTTAAGTTTTTGGTGGGAGCATCTCAGTAATTGTAAAGAATATAGACAAAGCTGTGGCTGGTGCAAGGGTGCAGCCAGCCTTTTGCATGAATGCAGATACGTGGCCCCATGTAACGCTGAAGTACAAGCAGGACCGTAGCTGCTCCAGCGTAGCGGTGTCAGACACTGCCACTTCCAGTATAAAAATGTGCTTGTGAAGAGATGAAAGCGTCCGGCTTCCTTTGGCTAATAGCCTGCGTTTTGGTCCCATAATTGCAAAGAAAACAAAGTTCTGGAAGGTAGTTATTTCAGCCCTTATGTTTTTGTTTTCCACCTGCCCCTGGTCATCCAAGGTTGTCAATCTTTGAATCTTGGCGTTGGCTTCCAGGTGTCCAGGATGCTCCTGGCGGGTGGAGAGCCTGCCCTTGTAACCAGCAAGGGCAACCCCTTCCCTTTCTCAAGTGCTTTTGCTGGAACCAGGACACCCCCACCTGCTGGAAGAATTAAGGAAACAGCTTTTTATAGGCAATTAGGTCTTGTCTTGGAAGCACAGGCAGTGACTATCAGGAGATAGATGCTCCAGCAATAGAACAGCTTCAGCAATGGGTTGCAGAAACTTCAAGCAACGGGGTGTTTGTGTGATACCCAGCCTGGTTAAACTTCTGAGTTGGCAAACTATTGCATGTTTCTTGCCTGGCACATCGTACAAAAACCCACATGATTGACCGGATTGGTGGGCAAAATTAGGTGAGGATGGCTTTTTGTCGCATCAGTCTTGAATTAGCACAGGTAGATGGTATTTTTTGAAATGCTGGTCGTCACCTGAGTTTTTTCTTTGATGGCAAGACACCTTCCTAACATGAGGGACTTAAGCAACGTTTAATAAACAACAGAGAGCATTTAGGTTCAGGCATTTCACAAAGGCAGCAGTGACTTTATATGAGTTGTATGGAAATGAGTTTTTTTTGGAAGTCTGGTGTTTGTTACCACTTGTACACATTCAGTTCACTTTGCTTTTGGTACGCTCAGTTACCAGAAGTAAGATGAATTTAAGTATTCAAGTTTATACTCTTCATTCGAGTCTGACATCATGAGAAAACCCCCAAGCCCCATAATATTTTCTGTAAAGCCTTCAGCAGTGGAAGGTAAAACTTTGATCTCCTACCCCTGCACTTGTGTAACACAGTAGGTAATTGAAGTACAAGTGCCAATTTGCTGGAACAATTGTAAACACACCTTGATACAAATGGCATCATTGCATTCTTGCTGATTAGAAAACTTTGCTATTAATAGACACAAAGTCCATTTCAGGTGTAATTGGTAAGGAGCTGAGTGCACTCATGGGAAGAAACCTTGTTTTGTTTTTTGTTCGCTTTTATTCTTATCCCTTTTTTCAGTTTTATAGCCGGAGACATGATTTATTGCAGCCATCCATCTTTGGGGCTCATCCATCACATCCTGGTTGCTAGGCAATCATGGCAGCAGCTGTTTGCTTTGAATCAGACAGAAAAGTTGTCAATCATCAAAGGCAGGTGAATAGCATTAGAAACACGCTATTGTCAGACGGAATAATTAATCAAAGAGAGAAAAGATAATTAAAAAGATATGACCCTTGCAAGTACTTGCTCTGGGTTGCCTGGAAAAAAGAAAAACTGCCTGGTCTTTTCTAGACACTTAAGCAGCTGAGGGCTGATAAAATATGCACTCTGCAGTGCATAGTTTTTAATTAATTGAAAAAGGTTCAACATTCAAAGACGATGCTGGAGAAAAGTCTGATTATGAGCAGAAGTAATATTTATTGTTTGCATGAAAGGCTTGACATGGAGTTCTAACTTTCTGTCACAAATCTCCTGCATGCTTGCACTAAGCCTCTTTCAGCTCTCCTATCTTCCCTGGCAGTTACTAGAGTGTGCGGTGAGTCCGTCCAAGCAAGGGTCCGACCGCTTTCATCCAGCCTTTTCATTCTGGGCCACCTTTTCAGGGCATTGTCTCGTTCGCCATCCCGGGTAGCAGCTATCGGAGTGGCACTAGCTCTGCCATCAGCGAGGCGGGCGAAGCTCGGCCAGCCCGCAAGTGTTGCTCCTCGTTCAGGATAGGAACAATGTTGGGGCACTACCCATCTCCCTTCCAATCAGCCTGTGCAGTATCAGGCTCTTGGGAGCTGATTCCTGAACCCAATTTTCCAGCAATCCCTTTTTTGTTTGTTTTTTTTTTTCTTTGTTTTTCCCAACTCCTTGGAGTTTGGATGCCCTGGCAGTAGGTGCAACGTAGCAGGTCCCAGGACAAGCCCTGGAACGCGCTGCTGGTGCAGAGCATCGTTGACCCCGTGCTGGCCGAATGGCAGCCACAAATTGAGGAGACTGGTTTGAATGCTGTTGTTATCCAAAAGCTGAATGTCTGAAGCTGCAATACTGTAAACTGTCTCTGCGAGAAGGGAATACTGTATTTTTGATGGTTGGGCGAAGTACCCTTGTAGGCCGGAGAAACCCAACTCTGGTGTTTGTTCATGCTTAGGAGGTAAGATGGCTGTGGACGTACTGGTCACAGGAGAGCCTAAGTATGATGATTGCATTATTAGGGCTTTTTTTTAAATACTTTGTAAGTAGTGAAGCAGAGGCGGCTGCCCCTTTCCCTCCCGTTGTATTTTTTCATTTTTGATTTCATACTTCCTTTACTCTGTTTTATAGGAATGGACGAAGAAATTTCAGGCTTTCTCGGTATCAATATCAAAACTGGACACTTGTGTTGATTATCAGCAAGATCTGCCAGGATGTATGGCATCACATATTGGGGATTAAAATTGCAGAGTGGAAATCTTGCACACAGTTATTGCCCACCCCCATTCCTCTCACAATGGCTCATCCCTTTGGCTTATTCCTTGCAGCAGTGTGTCAAAAGCAGCTCCTCTGCTAATTGTGTGTAGCCTGTATCACATTTTCTGCTCTCACACCCTGTTTCTCTTATAATCATTCCAGTATTGGCATAGAGGAGGAGAGAACACGGCTAAGAAGGGGACAGGGTACCATCTGAGCGCTGGGGGTGACTCATCTGCTGTGTAGAGCTGTTGGGTTTCAACACTGGTAGCAGGAAGCTGGGGGTGAAGCTGACGTGGATGACTTGGAGAAACCTGTAGTCTGAGTTAACATTTCGTATTAGTGATTGCTCAGAACGTAACGTTCACTGAAGTTTGTGCGAGAAGGAATATAAAATCTCCCTGAAAGTTTAGTAGTACGTGTTAGTATTAACTTCAGAAATACCCTGCGTGGCCAAAGTCAGTGTCACCCAGGGCTAACAGCGTAGCACTTTGATGGCAAGTTAGGATGTTGTCCAGGGTTGCCAGCAGGTATTTTTTTTAATTGGACTAACTTCTTCTTTTCTTCTGCATGCAATGGTAATTCAGTTTGATGTATTGCTGGCTGTTTTTGTCATAAGTGTGTAGGCCCTGTGCCCGTTTTCAGGGCAAGTGTGTGTGTGTGTAGGCCTGTGTTTGGGTATGCAGTGCTTTCTCTAGCATGTTTTTGTGTGTTAAATGAATGTGCGATAGCCATGTCCGCCTGGGAGGTGACATGTTTATGGCTCTAGAGCTCTTTCCTCCTTTGCTGGGAAACGGATTCGTTTCCTTTTCTCATATCAACACCGCTGATACCTTTTCAAGTATTTGCTGTATTTCAGATCTGCTGATCGCGGTTTTATTTACTGACAGGGGAACTGTGGCACTAGTTCCCTAATGGAGGGATATATAGTGCTGACATCAAGAAAATGTTGGGTAAGAGACATATGGGTAGATGGCTGCATGTTGGAATATAGGCAGCTATTGTTTAGCCTGATAGTGGTTTCTTTGCAGATTATAGAAAGAAGTTCCCTGTGATAATCTGTTTCTCTCTGCTCATCAAATCGAGGCGCATCTTTTTCCCCTCTGGATTGTCCCTACTCTCTTTTCGGCGTGTGGTGTTGAGGGGAGATGGAACGGCTATCCCCCATATAGCTGTGTCTATTGATTCACAGGTGAAAGAGGTTGGACTCTTCCGAAAGGATCTTTCTGCCCTAGCCCCTTCCTCGCCTCTCCCCAGATACCGCTTTTTCACTTGTACAGAGGAAACCGCTTGAAGTTGCGATACCTTGGTACTGAGCGCCCTAAACCTCGGTGGCCTTTCTGTTCATAGGAAGTGAAAAAAGGACGGGCTACGTCAGATGTTAAAACCATAACGGGGAGGGAAAAGTTTAGCTTTAACTGGTAGAAGAACGTGCGAAGAGACTTCGAAATAAGCAGTCAAATAATAATCCCCCCTTTGCCAGCGTTTGACTCGGCTGTGTTAAGTAGAACGTAGTATCTCAGTAGGAACCGCTGAGTGACGTGATACTTGCATACTGAGAAAAGCATCTTGAGGAAACCCATAGAATGTGCTTGGCTGAACCAAATAAGCATCTAGCTCTTCGCCCCCCCCCGTACACTTGCACCATCCAGGGTCTCACTGCAACTCTCTGCCAGAGAGGCTTCAGGTCTGTCCTCCTCCCTGCAAGGTGTCCAGGGTGTTTCTCTCTGGCTTTAGAGAGCGCTGTCTCCTCAAAGGATGGGGAGTATGCATTTCCTTCTGAAGATTTCTGATACGAGAGAGGCTTTTTATTCCACAGTTTTAAGGTTAGTTGCCCTTTTTATTCCTCTCAGCGTAGCCTGCCGTTCCATCTTTTATATATGCACAGTGATTGTAGGGTTTCAGTCCTACAAGCCTGTGCAGTGGAACAGAAATATTTCTTATCTCCAGTTTTCAGTTTGTCAGCAGTGTGCTGAAGGGAAGTCTTCTGCAAACTAAGCCTGAAGCTTGGAAGATGTCCTGGTGTTCTCTAAATGAATGTCCTTCAGTGTCCAAGCCACACCACAGTGAAATGCATGAAATACATTTGTATGTACTTATTTAATGTAAAGTATGAGAAGTACCTCGTTTTATTCAGCCTATTTTTCTCCCTTCGGAAATAACAGGGGTAGAAGATAATGGGCTCACTGTCATAGGTGCAAGATGACTAACTCGCGTCACCTGATAATCCAGGAGCAGAGCCAGATGGCCTCGAAGATAGGGAATCATCAGATACAAGCCATCAGGCAGGGCCCTACTTTCATTCTAATGTCTGGGGTAATTGTGTAGAAAGGAGCAGGAGTCGAAATGCCTTCAGGAAAAGGGAGAAGAAGGACTTAGTGCTGTGGAGAAGGAAAGACTGACAGGTCTGGACCACTACACGGTCTCCCCAAGAGAAATACCTGGATTCGCTTACCTTCAAAACCTCATCTACACTGTGCTGTTGTTTAATCCTAAAACATGCTCTTTGCTTTCTATTTAACCCCTAAATCCCCCCACAATTGCTGTATTAATTTAATGTGAATTAGATAGTTTGTGCATGGGGGTACAATTCTGGTTACAGCCTTAAATTTAGGGGTAAAATGCAGAGGCATAAACTAGGTGGACTGCCTGCAAATTTTATTGAAAGAATGTTTGAAAAGTAGAAGGTAGAACTTGAAGCAGCGAAGATAGTGTGAGAGTGGGTTTTTTATATGCTGAAATGTATCATTTACCCAGGATACCTCGTCTTCCTTTGTTTTTGCTCTGGGCCTGCAATAAAATGCTTCCTATCTATATTAGTTAGCAAATACTCCGATGTAATATATGAGAATAGTGGCGCATTATTTCCTCGTGCTTATATGTTTTCTGTATAAAATATTCCAGCAGCAGTGAAAGCTTGCTCTGTGATTGCGTTTCCTTTTGAGATGCTGAGCTGAATAAGCAGTAGGACGAGCAAGCAGTAAGCTGAACGAGGGAAAAGAGAAATAAAATTTTACAGCACATTCTTGTAGGAGTGTGCAACACAGAATTGTGTGACTCAAATGCTCAATCTGCTCTTCATGATTAAGCAATAAACAAAGTACAAAACAAAGTTACCGTCCTTTTGAAACTTGTGCTCAGTCGTGAGAAAGTGAAGTATTTAATGTTTCTCCAAGGAAAACATTTTTTGTTACTAGATGTTCACTGGTGGTGTTTTGTAGTTCACAAACCCATTTGTTTGCATTAGGGTACAATTAATAATGTTTTTGGTAAAGCTGATTTGCTGAATGTTGATAAAAGGAAGCAAACCAGTTAAAATTTGTAGATGAAAGGACTGGTGAGCTTTGTTGTAAGCCCTGGAAGAGCATACGTCGGTTGTGCTACCAGCCTCACCTAGAGCAGCTTGGTGACATCGCTGAAGAAGAAATGTCTGTGTGTGTTGCGTGTGTTCGTCGTGCAGATGGAGTCGTAATGGAGTGCAGATCCACGAGTGGGTCTTCTCAGCCACAGCACTGCAAATATATTAACACTCCAGAGTCCCCCCAGTTTTGCTGCTTACCTCCAGCGGAGATGTCCCCACGAGGGTGTTTTGTGCGTAACGGTTATTGCAGTCTGTCAGAACACTGATGTGCTCGGTCCTTTCCAGACAAGAACCACCCACCACCCCCAAACTTTAAAATGGCATTTTCTTAACCCAAGGAATTTTGCATTCTTATAATTGGGATTGTGGATATATTCAATGAGGGATGCACCTGCGCTGAGGAAGGTGGTGTTAGATTCTTCCCTGAGTCTACAAGAGTTGTTTAGCGAGGTATTAGAGGTACCAGTCTTTAGTGTGATTAAGGAGCTGAGGACCAGACAGAAAGTCAGTCTCCTCAGGGATGTTCCCTGCCCGTGCCCTCGTCTCCTTGGGCTGGTGGGGTGGCACTGCACCATTACTGCACGAGCCCCTCATCCTCCATGGCTGCTGAGTCTCACAGACCTGTATGCCACAGACCACACCTGAGAACTGTTTAGCTGAAGCAAATGCCTGTCACCTCACATAAAACAACAGCTCCTATGGTAGGTCTAGCAGTCTAGGGCTATGGGTAGTAAAAATGAACTTCAGTGGTATGGGCTGGAGAGTTTCAGTTCCTCTCCTGGGTCTGCTTCCACGTTGCAGAATGATAGGACATAAATGTGGAGGGAACCTCAAAGAGGCTGACCAGTCCTCCTCTGGTTCAGCTGACTGCAAGTGTGCCCTCCCTGAGGGCCATTCATGGACAACCCAGAACTTGCCAGGCAGCGGCTTCAAATGTCCTTGCTGCAGCTGGATACTAGCCTGGCTTGCAGAGTTTCTTGTGAGGTATTTCACTTTCAGGTGTCTTACAGGCTTAGTTGTTGCTAGCTTGGAGCAGTCTGTACTGCTATGGATTGTCCTTCGGAGTAGGCCATGTAGAGTGATGCTTCCAATGTTTGCTCTTATTAAGCAGTCCCAAGCCTATTGAGCTCACATCTGATTCTTTTACTGACTCTGTTGGTTTGTCTGGGCTTTCACCGAGACCTGTATCATCAGCTTAGGGAACAGAATTTCACCTGTGTGATCTGATAACGTTATTCTGTGCCTCTGTTCATTGTTGATGTAATGCAGATACGGAGATTCTGGTAGACACTTCTTGGTTTGATTCTCATCTTCTCAGGTAGTAAGCTTTTGTGCATATTTAAGTGCTTAAGAACCTTTAAGGATTTGGGAGTAGGTGCTAAGCATCTGTTTTTCTTAAGGGGGATGTAATGTGATCCTAATGACCCAACAGACGATGGACATTTTGTTTGATGGCATTCAATCACGTGGAATATCTTAATTTTTTGGGGGGTATAATTACACAGCTAATACTGTGATGCCAAGAAGCTTTTGTTAATATTCAGAATTATATTAAGTTGTAAATAGGCGATACTTTCACAGTCAAGTCTCTGTATCGATAGGTAACAACATTGTACAAATTTGGCTGTTGATTCTATTCTAAATGCACACTCTTTTATCCTTATTCTTTTAGTACAAAATTACATCTTGTTATGGATAATGTGTCATGTCTCCCTAAAAATGTGATCTTGATTTTCATCCCCTGATGATACTTTATTCGATAAATCAAAATCTTCCTCAACAGTTAGCAACCAACTTACTTAATGGTTATTTCTGAAATGTTGATACAGGGAATCTAGCAGTGAACAGTGTTTATACATTCCAGAAGCATTAACAGGTTAGGTTCTTGCTGGAATTCAGTAAATATCCATGAAACGTGTGGGAGAACTGTACGCTATGCAGTGTCTCAGTGATCGGCTGCCAGACATCTCGTGAAATACCAAATGTAATAATAAAGTTTGTAAGGACGATACGGCCAGGAGGCACACATTGTCCACTATCGCTGGCAGCGGAGGGAGCAAGGCCTATCACCCAGTGTTTAGACTGCAGCGTTAGAACACTACAGATGGCCTTATCTTCTGGAGATAGTTTTGTACTGAATCAGTGGGTTTTACGCATTCTTGTGTATGAAAAAAATGCTCTTTGCCTTCTGAGTGTTTCTGAAGGATGGATAGTTTTCATGTGTCAAGGTTGTTTCCCCTTTCTGCGAGTGAAGTTCAGCAAAAGAACCCCAGTAAATCTGCAGTTTTCCCTGCAGCTTTTTCCCTTTGGTTCCTGCTTTCCCCTTTATTGCTAGCTAAAATGGACATCCTGCTAAAATCAGTAAAACTTGCCATTTACTAGCCACAGTCTGCGTGCTCTTAGGCAGTTTTGTGCTGGCTGCGTTGTACCTATCTCTTTGGCAGCTGTGCGGTGGAGAACACCAGAGCAAGCTAGGGCTCCGAAAATACTAAATACTCCTACTAGTATTTTTTATTTTTTTGGTGTCTCGGTGCAAGTAGATGACATTTTCTCAAAACACGTCTTCATTGGAGTTTTTTACTTCTGCTCGTTATGACAAAACATGGCAAACACAGACAGAACATAAATTACAGCTGCAGTCTTGAAGTTTGAAGTTGCATTTTAGCCATACTACACTGTGTATTATGATTATTCTTATTATCTTTTGGTGCTTGTATGTAAATTACATTAAAAATAAGATCAAGGCAGACATGAAATATCGGTGACAAAGGCAGAAAAAAGATGAACAAGCTATTATGAGCTATGAAAAATAAAAAAGATGCTGTCTCTAAGTCGACAGTGAACCAAGACCTACCAGTTGTATAACATGAGAATATTTATAACGAATATTCTCTTACGGATTTGTTGTGGCTGTGCCCTCAGTGGCATCTCAAGTCTGTCAGCGACTCCATTACAAAATCCTCTCGCGAGGATGCAGTTTGAGATCATTACCTAAATCTCTGCTATTTGGAATGTTGTATTATCTGGCTTTGCATGAAAGCAGGCACGGTTTTTAAAAGATACATGTGTTCAAACTGTTTATGTTAACATAAACGCATTCTTTGATATTCAGGTTCTCCTATTTTCTGGGGCCTGCCTATTAAAAATAGTTTCACAAAACCAGCCTTCAGTCAAAAGTGCCTCATAACTGCTGGTATTTTGAAGTTTAACTAGAACTTTGTGCCCTACATAGTAATATATTTATTTATTTATTATCTTCGTTTTTAATGGACTCAAAACTTGAAAACACAGAGCTGAATTCAGGCATCAAAACTGGAAGGGTTATATGGTTCAAGAAGGCCTAACTTTTATAGACCTTTCATGTATTTTGTTGGGGTTTTTTTTGGGGGGGGTGGTGTTTTTTGTTTTGTTTGTTTGTTTTAAAATATTGCAGTGAGAGAGACAGATGAGGTTCCTGCCATCAGATACATTCATAATCTGGCATAAGTCTGTGTACTGAACTAGTGATTTTTCTAACGTATATTTTATGAAGTGTAAGAGAGTGTTGGTGCTCAAGGAAATACTCACAGTTCCCTCACAGTAGCCTTTCAAGCTTTTTGCTCTGGTTCATATTCATTCCTAAAACAACCCAATGTACTTCAGGGCTTGCCTACCCAGGCTACAGATCATGAACATGCAGTTTTGATTTAGCCTGGTGTAGCTAGATGTTCCTGGCTCTGTTAATTCCCAGCCAAAGGACGCTGGGATCGTAGGAAACGTGGCTATAATTTTTTAATTTATTTTTGTTTGTTTATTTTCTTTTTGTTTGTTTGTTTGGTTGTTTTTTTTACCCGAGGAAGAACACGACTACTTGGAGACACGACATTTTAACCTGAAAAGCAGGTGTCTGTTTAAGGCAGAAGAGGGACACCCCCCCATCCTCTGTATCCCCGTGGTTGTACCAGACGGTGCTGCCATGCAATGCGGTTGTTGCCAGAGGTAGCTGGAATCGCAGGGAAAGGGCTTAATGCTGGAATCGCAGGGAAAGGGCTTAATGCACCTGTGAAGCTCACCACCCCGGAGCTTGCCAGTAGGAGCAAGACTTGGAGTATCTGGGCATTGGAGTCCGCCTAGTAAGTGTTAGGATTTGGGGCTTTCCTATTCTGACATCCTTTTGGTAGTGTGAGCGGTTCTGGGTTCAAAAAGAAAGAAAGAAAAAAAACCAACCCAAAACCCACCAACCCCAAAGTGTAGAAACACATCGCTGTGAATTAGGAATTCTGAGTTTTCTTGGAAGGGAAATCACTGAGTTTTGTGTAGGTTGGTTTTCAGCCCAGTCAAATGAGAGGGGAAGAATACACCTTGCTTCACAAGAGAATTCTGCAAATTAACGCTTACATGGACAGCTTTGTAATTAAACAGTTATATGTAGGTGGTACTTTTGAGGTAGAGTTTATAAGTTGTTTTGCTGTGTGTGCTTAGCCTTTGCTACAGTTTGGCAGTGCATTCTTTATCATTAGTCATTCAATGTAATGTAAAGGCAGTTGAAAAGAAAAGAACTTGTATTTGATGTTGTTGAAGGAAGGGGTCTCTTTTTTTTTCCTTTTTTTTTTTTCTTTTGAGTTCTACAATTCAGGAACAGAAGTGGTGGTTCAACAGCTGCAAAGAGGAAAAAAAAAAAGAATCCTCTTCATAGTCAAATGATTCCAAATTAAAAAGGAAAGAAAACAAACAATCAAAAATCCTCATCAAGTTCTTCGGGAAACAGAAAAGGAGGAAAAAGTCTAAGGAAAGCCAAACCAGCTAATGTTACAGTTGTCACAATTACTCATATCCTCTGCTAGAGATTGAGGAAGCTGGGTGAAAACGAGCCAGAACTGGTCTTGGATCTCATGGATCTGGCTTCTGATCATGTCAGTGTTTGCATCTGACTCTCGGTTTAAAATCTGGCCTTGCTCTTTACAAAAAGCTATGTCTAATGACGTAGTTCTAAAATAAAAGAGGAAGGGATTCTGCATACTGTATAAATACATTAATGGGATTATTTTTTCAGATATATGCAGAAGTCCATAAGTAATATTTTTACTAATTATAACTATTCTTCAGTTATTTATGGCATATTATTATGCTTCATTTTAGACAATTTCAGGAAAATACTCCTGAAATTTCTTAAAATTATAGTTCCTTGTATATTCAATTAAATATATATTTTGCAGGCAAATAGCATGTCCCTTATTCGTTAGTTGCCTCACTGGCTGCATTGAGACCACTTACGTGGTTGCTCCTCTAAAAAATACACTTCATGGACAACATACAAAAATCCTCTATACTTTATCTACGCAGATAATAAGAGGTATCTTTTATATGTAGTGATAGAACAATCTGTCTATACAGAATGAGAGAGAGAGCTTGTACAGATAGCTGCATGCGGTGTTTTTTAACAGAATATTTGGTACCTGTGTAATTTATGAAAAAATTAACCCCCCTAATCCACCTTTTTCCTGGAATAATCATAATATTCCAGTTTGTAAAGAGCTTTGGATACTTGGCATTTCAGTAACTGCTCCATCATGGGCGAGTTTTTCTACTTCCCATGAATAGCCCCCCGTTATGCCACTTGAATAGTCAATCGACTGCCCAAGTCAGTCGAGCAACCATCAAAAAAACCTGTCTGAACTTTTTTAGACTTGCAAGTAGCTCTGATAGTAACTGGCCGTAGCATTTGTGTGTAAAAAGATATATGAAGTAATTTTGTAGCATATATTACATAGAGCATTTTTTTTTTCTCCTTAGTTTCTACAACGTTCTGTGCACAGGCATTTGACAACAATCCCATTAAAATGGTTACAAACATTGTATTAAAGTGCGTGGTGTCTGTAAAATTTATGCTAGTGTGCTTTAGAAGGGAAGTTTTATCCTGTGTGGCTGAGGTGATCCCAGCAGCCGTGTGTGGTTCTGAATGCACACACCAGTGCCCACTCTATATCTGCTCAAATTCCAGTTTTCACAAGTTTTTCCCCTCCCACCCTCTGTTCTGATTATTTACTATAAAGCGGTCGTTGTCTCACTGATTTCTGTCCATCCACCAAGGAATAAAGTTTGCTCTTCTCACACAGGTGGCTGTCGGTACTGTACCGAGAGTCAGTCCCACAGGAGGCAAATTCAAGAAACGAAAACAAATAAAGTGAAAAAAATAAAGTGACAATAATGCGCAGTAGCACAGAGAGGGCTTTGGGTGGCTGCTGGAGACGATGGTTTAAAGCCTGGCACTAGCAGGGGTGGGCTGGGCAAGGGCAGGGGGGAGCGGACGAGTGATGCTGGGGGCCATATTCTGCACGGCCACAGCGTCTAGCTCCTTGTAAATAAGGTGATTGCAGGGATTAGAGTCCTAGCATTTGGCCCAGGAGCATTACCGTGTTTTTACTGTGTTTCATGTTGACTCGGATTGACCAACCTTTGTGAATCTTTTAAATTCCTCAAGGGGGGAAAAAATCCCCCAACCAACTGCAGAATATTTCAAAATGTACTTTTTTATTTATTATTATTATTAAAAGGAAAGTTTTCTTTTCAAACAAATGATCTCTGTGTTAGAATTTCAATAACAAGCACATATATGAACATCTATTTACAGAGACAACTGGTAGTGTGTGTGTTTAACATTTATGAATACTGGCCTAATGCGGCTGAAGTATTCAAATCTCTTTTAAGATTGTAATTGAAGTAACATGATATAAATGTAAACTTTAGCTTAGAGCACACAGAGCATACAAGACAGTTTGACACCTTCATTTCAGCAGTAAGAAATTACCATTGTCTCTTGTTTCTTGCTTCTAGCTTATATGACCAAGCCAAAAAGTAATTACACAATTAGGGTTGACACACTGGTTCCTGTAATATTTCTCCCCGTAGTTTTTTGGTGGCTTATTTCTACTTCAGATTTTTCCAGTCCTTTGTAATTCATACCAAGATGTCCATTTTCATTGCAACAAATTTACTCATGAAGATTGCAAGTCTTGCATAATTTAATGATGAAAAGGCAGCATTTCATTTTCTCCAAATGTAGTTATTTGTAGATTAAAGATAAACATTTGTGGAGCTAATACGGTTTTTGTAAGAACTTTGTCACCAACTTGAACGTTGAATTGTTATGCATAGGAATGGGCAAAGTATTTCTAGGCAAATAATTACAGGATTATGCAATTTAAAGAGAAGGCTATGCAGCAACGTGCAGCTGCTGATCTGGAAGGGAACCGCTCTCCATAGGTTGGCTGTGTTCTGGGGGTACAGAAGAGGAGTTACTGATGTTTTCCCAGCCCTTGGGGGACACTTGGCAGGGAGGGTGGCTCAGCATCCCTCAGGGCCAGGGGGCCCTTGGACGAGTTCCAGGGATTCACCCAGAGGAGGTCAGATGAAGAGCAGCCTGGCTACCTGTCTTGTCCTTGTTCTCCTCCGTCTGTTCCTTGTTCCTGGCGCGTGTTGTGCGGTTTCAGGGTCCTGTAATTCCATACCTTAAGACTTGCCCTCTCAGGGAATATCGTGGGATGGTTGGGCTTTACTGCTTGCTTAATCAATCATGTAGTTATGCTTGAGGGTTTTCTGGGATGATGTAAAATCAGTGCTGTATGGTGGTGTTGATTTGTTTTCCGGAGCTTTTTGACTTTAAAAAAAAAATAAATTAAAAAATCTGTGCTTTTTGACCATTTCTACAGCTGTATCCTAATCCTCAGAGCGGAATGATAATGGGACAGAGATGCTTGTTGAGTTTGGGTGCAGGGTTAGATGTCAGGTGCAGCTTCAAGTTGCCCTTCACTGCCGCAGCTAGGCTGGCTGTTTGGATTTCTTCTTGTAAGGTTCCCTGGCGTTTGGTCTGGACGCAGGAGCTTCATCTCATCGGGGAGCGCTGGTCTGTCATTATAGAAAATACAATGGAGGGCTGGGAAGGAAGTGTAGTGAGTTTGCTGGTGACAAGCCAAGTGGAGGGGGTTTGCCAAGTATTAATCATTTGTAGAAAGCTGCATCCACTGTTCAGCCAAATGAATCTGTTCTGCCTTGGTTTCTCACAGTGACAGCATCAAGATATTAGTAGTTTTGTAAGACGGTTGTCTTTTTACGTGCTCTTTGAATTCGTGCTACCACCTTGTGTGTCCAGTACCCCTAGGAAGGGACTTTCCACCTCCTGGAATTTCTCTGCACGCGTTTCCGAGTTAGGGAAGGTGACGTACCTACAGGTAGAAAATAGACTTTGTACTCTTTAAAATTAATCTCTCCCTCTCCTTCTCCCTCTCCCTCTCCCCGAGATGTCACTGGGTTGCAGTATCTCCTCTGCAAATCAAGGCTTGTGACTTTCAGCAGTACCGTGTTAGAGAGAGCATTTCTACAGGAAAAGACAAAAGGAGAGGGATGCTTCTTGTAATGGGCTACTGCTGTTTCAGCCAGTTATTCTTTTAACTGGAGAAGGAGAGTACACACGGAGGCTATTAAATCATTGATTACAGCATGTACTTCTTTCTCTAAACACAGACAAAACACAGTTAAGAGGTACCAGAAAGAAGTAAGTTTCCCTAATTTTGAAACTAAGTGCAGGATGTGAGATATCAAGCACAAGTCGTGCACAAAGTTGTATTTATTTCTTTTTTTCTGATGGAGTTTATACCAGCATTTTCCTTAATTATTCTTGATGTTTTGCCCATTATACCATTAGCTTCTTCAGAGGACAAAGATAAGTTGCCAGTATCCAGAAGAGCGAAGTGTGAAAGCATTTAATTATTGATATCTTAGTAACCAAGGTTCCAAAATGACGTTGTCAAAATCCATAATGATCAGACAGAAAATGTATCAGCTTGTTGTTGAAAAACGTGGCTCAGACTGTGTGGGATCTGAACATGCACCATCCCAAGAAATTAAGCCGCCGGTTTCCTGCATTTCCAGTATCTCACTGCTTTACCCAGCGTTTTCCGCCCTTGAAAATTCTTACTGTTAATGTTCTCCTCATTCGTCATGTTAATTTTAGCCTTTTCTTGATTGTTAATCTAATACATACGTTTCAGTAAATGAACTCATGCTTTTTCCCTAGGTGGATCTGTAAATCAGTAAAACGCTCAAGCTGGCTCTAACATTGCAATACAAGCTGGCTCCATCCTCCCCATCTCTTTAAAACCCAGGTTCCGTTAACAGGATGTGCTTGGTAGATGTTTAATACGTTTTTTCCTTTGTACCTGGAATTAAGGATTTCTTTCTCCCTCTGGAGAGCTCTGGGAAAGCTTGTTCCCGTGGATGGAGTTTCTGGTTGCAGGAGCCAGGGGCTGTTGTCCAGCTCCATCCGCGGGGACAGAGGGGGTCCGTGGGGAGGTGAAACAGCATTAAGAGAAGCTGCAAGTGCCACTTGTCAGAGCGTTGTCACTGTCTGTCCCTGCTGCTGCTGCTGCGTTCCTCTGCCCTCCCGCCCAGGCCAGAGCGAAGGGCGGAAAGCAAGAAGAGGACCACGTCACTGTTGGGTTCGCCAACGTTGCATGCCATGGGTCACGCCTGGCACGTGTCATGTCGGGTCACCCCCAGGAAAAAGGCTGCAGGCTGTTGATGCCTTTCTCAAGGAGATGCAGATTCTCAACCCTGGGGTTCTTCAGCTGTGCCCTCTCTTTCCAGAACGGGTTCCACCTGGGTTTCATGGGGCCATTGAGGCGTTGCCCTGGTTGCTCCCCAGTCCTCTGCTGTGGCACAGCCCGTGGCTTCAGCACATCCTAGCTGGGACCCCAGGGAGCAAGTAAGTTTGTAAACAAATAAGCCAGAAAAGTTACCTGAATATGTATTGAAATAATTGAAAGTTACTTGAGCATATATTTAGTCTACAGCCAAATTAGAAAAAATAAAATAAAATTCCCTTGCTGGAGTGCTATTTACCATTAATATATTTAATTAAAAGATACTTCTGTGTTCCATTTTTCACTCTCTCACAGGTGCCAGAGCTTTCATGTTTATTAATAGCATTAGATCAAATAATGCAGATGTTTGATTTCAGACACGGGGATACGTTGCAGGTTAACCTTTCTAGAAGGATACACTGACACTGTTTTGGTGTCCTCTGTGCCACGGAGTGAGTGGTTTATGAGCTACTTTCAAAATAGGGATACTGGCATAGGGGAAAAAAAAAAAAAAAGGGAAAAAAGGAAATCTCAAATTTGCTTCTGCTTTGAAGGTGTTGGTTTTTTTTCCTAATTCCGTTTCCAACAATGGATCCTAATGGGCAAGATCTCCCTATAAAATTGTTACATTATGGGATGTGCTTTTCATAGAGACAAAGCTATTTAGGATTATTTTCTTCCATATACTCGAGGTTTTACTTTCTTTATTCAGTGATTATGCCTCGCAGCTTAAATAGCTTAAATGTGGGTATTTAATTTGTGCCGCAGTGCTCTCCCTGAACTTGCTGCCGTTAGAGGTAGAGAGAGGGATGCTTATAAAATGAGAGGTCACTGCTGCAATACTCACATACAGCTACTGCAAGGCAAACAATGTGGAAGGTCTTGCTGTACAGTACGGAGCGGAGTACGTAACTGGAAACAATATTTTTATTTTTTATTTTTGGCACATAATGTTCAAGAATTGTGATTTATTTAATTAGTGTTTATTTATTTAGTTTTAAACCAGGCAATTGACGATGCCTGTGTGATGTTTAGGGACATCTCATCAGCATTTGTTTTAACCATCCCTGTGAGGAAAAAAATACTCGTGTAAAATTATGATTTCTTTGCTTTCTCTCAACACTAAAATGTCGGGATCGGCTCGTTTATCTGGGATCATTCCTTGCATTCCCCCAGAGGTTTACTTTCCTCGTGGTCTCCTAAATGAATAGCACGATGTCCTTTTCACCAAAAGCAAATACGGCCCTTGTTTATTAAACTTCATCCCTTTTCCCCGCTTCCTTTGAACCTGTAGGGTCTAAAAAGCGAGGTAATGGATGCCATATGGGTAATGCTATGTGATAAAGCAGCGGACTACACATAGAATCTCACAGCAGTTACCATCTCTGCCTTATTTCTCGTGTTTCCTTTGATGTCCTGTATCTTCACAGAGCGTGGGGGTATTATGACAACTCTTTATGTTTGAATTCAGTGTTGTTCTTTATGTTTATTGCAGTGGTAACCGGAGGCCCTGCTCAGGACCAGGGTCCCCCTGTACTAGATACAGCTGAAAGGCATTTAAAGTGTGGGCCCTGCCTTGAAGAGCTTGCAAGAACTTAGGCAACACAATTTAATGTTCTCAAAATGCTGTCTTTTTTTATTTTTATTTTTTAATCCCCTTTCTTACTGCTGCAAAACTAAACCAGTTTGTGTAACATCACAATTGTAAGGTGGGGTACCTCAGCCAAACTTCCTGCAGGGTTTTCGGTGCCGCGTCCAGGAGTTCCTCGCTCTCAGCTGAACGCTGAATTGGAGAAGACCATTCGAACATCCTTTGTTGACCCCAGTAATTTTTTTAGCCAATTCTAAAGGATTTCGGCACTAGAGTCTCCTTTTAATTTCTCAAAGAGTTGGGCACTGAACTTCCTTTTGAAAATCTCAACTTCAAAGGGGAAAAAAAAATTGACAAATTTAAACCTACACAAATAGAGGTGAGGTTTAGTAGTTTTAGATGAATGGTTGTGTTTGTGCAGTTTATAAAAAGAAAAAAAAAAGACAAAAAACCCCAAAAGACCTTAATATTTATATATGTTTCCGTTCTCTCTGTGCACGTTGCTGGAGTGAAGTGTGGAAGGTAATTTTATTTTAAACGAAGCAGCTTGGCTTGTGTTCGGTCTGGCAGGACAGAGTGACTCCTCATCGCTGTGGAGGCCGTCCTTGGAGTAACAGTGGGTGGCTGAAGGGTGTGCTGGGGAAGCCATGGGAAGTGGGGCAGATGTTCCCCTTCTCTCCGTGCCTTCTGCTGCGTGGAGGGACCAAGCTGAACCTGACCCTCAGCCCAGGAAGGGCCTTCCTTAGAAGGCAGGTGGGATGACTGAAATTGGGGTGTTTCTGTCGAGAAACGGATCGGTCCCATGATGGATTTACTGGTGGCGTCAGCATCACAGAAAACATGAAAAAGTTGGAAGTGTTGAGGCAGTAAGAACCAGCACTGCCACCAGCGAGGGGGAGGATTTGCAGAATTCTTGTCCCTGTTGTCACACGCTCTTTTTGGCGTGAGGAGGTCACCTGCAGCAACGGTGGACTCCGCATGCCGTATATTGATTTTCTTATATTATTTTTTTCCTAGGTACTTTCAGTATGTCAACAATAACTGCTCTTTGCGTAGCTTGTTTCTACAGATGATTGCAGCGAATTTCGTAAGCATTAATTAATTATAACATCCCAATAATGAAAGCCAAATTCTGCATTAGTATGCAATCCCATTAAAACTGGTGGAGCGGCTTTTAAACCTGCAAGGAACTTGACCCAAAGGTGTATAACGGGGCTCAGCGGTTGTTGCAGTGATCCCAGAGAAACAGGAGGTGAAAGGGGTGAAAGGGCTGAAATTGCACAGTAAATCAGAGCTTGGGATAAACTTGAGAATCCTGGTTCTCATTACTAATTTTTACCGTTGTCTCTCCCAGGCTCAGACCTATGGTATGGGTTTCTTAGAATTCTGAATATACTAACATAATGTAAGCATTCTTACTTGCTTTTTTTTTTCCCCCCAAGTTTTGCACGATTCACAGGGCAAACTTCTCTTAGCTTTCTGTGGAGGACGTGGAACAAGTGTCACAGCTAAGCTCCCATCTCCTTTCTGCATTTAAAGCATCTTCCAGTTATTTTTTTAGTTTTAAAAGCTCCTTTTTGTAATTGTAATGCCCTCAAAAAACGTTAATCACTTTTTCCTCTCCCAGTAGCTAAATGCTGTATAAACTTTAAAAAAAACCAAAAGAGGAGCTCAATGAATTTTCAATGTCTCTTGATAATAAAATGGAGCTATGTATTTTTATACTTATTTTTAAAAAAAATAGGCCTAAATATTAAAAATTACTTTGCCTTCCTTTATTGTAAGAATTACCACGTAATTACTTTGGTATCTCAGGAATCCTTGGGATAAAGTTTATCAAACTGGTAAAGTTCAGCGGTGGCTTTAGTTGAAAAAGTGTTTACTAAATTGTTCTGTAAGTTAATTTTCAGGGAACCTAATTGCAACTTGGGTATTTGGTAGCAGGGAAAAAGCAGTTGCCCAGTTATTTTACAACATGTCTATTGCTCCAAGTGATGGTCAGGCTCATAGAATGCTAAAACCTGAGGCTAGAAGGTAGGACCTTCCAGCATCTGAAAGACAGACTTTTTCAGTATGGAGTAAGGAAAAACTGCTTCTCCAGGGGTGAATTACAGCCGGGTATCAAACGGAAAATTGTGCATTCCTCTGGTGTTCTTGCACTTTTATTGCAGAAGCCACAGTGATGCCTAATTTAAAATAAGTTGTCCATTTTTATTTTTTTTTTCTTTTTTCCATGACTTCTTGGAAACTTTTTTTTTTCCCTTTGACTTAAGCTTAGTATTTTCAAGCAGACCAATTTTGCTATTCATACAATTTGAGGAGAGGGAGCAAAGGAGGGGCTAAAAATAGAGCTTCTAATGGAACCTGGGTATGTTCTTAACCATGGCGAGACACTTATCTGTCCATTATGGTGTTGACTAATGTTAACTTCTGTGCTGCCTTTGTAATGCATTACATTAAGCTAAATGAAGCTATTGTGTGATGTATCGAGATACAGTCACGTAGGTTGCCAGGCTGTTTGCTCTTGTTAGTATTGTATGTGATGGACTTTAATAGCTGTGAAAGGCTCCTGGAGCTACTCAGATCAACAGTATATGGTTTTGTGCCTCATCTCAGAGTACTTCCGTGCTCCAGACTGGCAACAGCTTCACGAGAAGCTGCACCAGTGTAACAGTTACCTAGCCAGGCTCAATGCTACCTGAAGAGGTGTTCTCATATAGGTCCCCAAGTCGTAAATTCACCTTTTTGATCATTAGGGTGGATTTGGGGGTCAGCATCTGTATGGGCATGGTGTCTCCCGTGGTGCATGGGAGAGGAGACCCATGTAGGGTCTGATGCTGCCAGCTGCACGGAGGTCCATTGAATGGCCAGAGGGTCCTTCCCCAGGGGGGAACCCCCTCTTGCCTCCCCCACCTGCAGCCCCCAGGTGCTG
The DNA here is from genome assembly GCA_013400555.1 of Jacana jacana. Taxonomy (NCBI): domain Eukaryota; kingdom Metazoa; phylum Chordata; class Aves; order Charadriiformes; family Jacanidae; genus Jacana; species Jacana jacana. The sequence continues at coordinate 92,296 of VZTM01006656.1, read as the reverse complement.
GGGGGCCAAGCTATCATGTCCCCTCATGGGCCTGCAGCTCTCCCTGTGGCCCTGCAAGCAGGGTCTGAGAGGCAGGGCTTGCCTTCAGAAATTCAGTGATGTGTTGCCTGTATGTATAAAAATCCAATAATAATATGTAAACAAGAATTTATACGAATGCTTTGCTGGCTGCAGGCAGGGCTTGCAGGGAGAGATGGTATCAATACTCAGCTGTGTCAAAACTCCTTTCACTTGTATCAAAAAAACCAAAAAACCCCCAAACACCAAATTTCTCTTACAGTAGCAATAATATCCTGGGCCATGGTTTTAAAAAGTCTTTAAAAATACAGTTTTGCACAATGCAGGGTGTAGAAAGGTCCAGAGACGTGCCTGGACTGCAGCAGATTTTGTACAACGGGGGGATGTTTTTCCAAACAGGGTTGTTGTGTGTGTGATGTTAAGGTATGGATTTTAAACACAGAGCCTGTGGTTTATACAGGTAGTTTGCTGTTGTGCAACGTGCACATAAATTCTCTCCCTCTTCCTCTCCTCACGTTTATCAGGGTACCTTATGAAAGGCCGATACCAGTTCTCTCTCAAGGTAGATCGTGATTTCTACCAAAATAAGCAAGAAAATTTGAAATTCAGAGAGTAGACTGCGGTTATTTCTGGTGGCACGGTGTGTGTGCAAAGTTAGTGACCCTCTGCCCCTGCAGCTGAATTCACACATCGCCCAGTTTAATATGTGCTGTGTTGCTTGTTGAATCTTCTAGTTTGTTTTTTTTTTTTCTGTTTGGTTTTGTTTGAAGTTTGCTCTGGTGCTGCGGTGGTGCATAAATATTTGGGGTCCTTCTTCAGTTGTTATTTTTTCCCCCGAAAGCAGTTATTTCTTTAGAAGATTATTTAGAAGATTGAAAAATAAATTTCTTTAATACTTGTGGGCACGTTTCTGTTGCTTGCTCAGTGGTGTTTCTTTAATGACAGCATGACTGGTTACTTTTAGAAATCATATGAGAACCAAGTACTCCTCAGCCTGTTGCCAAGCATTGTTCTCCAGTATGTTTTACAAGAGGTACTTTGCGTGTTGTTTTTCATGTTAATAACATATTATTCCTGCAGACATGTTGCTACTTATTTTCTGCCTTAAGGAAGGCATTAGTTCATGAAGAAAATGCGGCCATTTTTAGATCCTGTGATCAATACAAACAGCATAGAAACTGTGATAAGTGTGTATGGACACATTCATACGTGTTCAGCCCCGATGGTGGGCAGCGTGGAGGGGGGATAGCTTTGCCAGGGAGGGCTACAAAATAGTCTGTAAGTCAGTCCAGACTAAGGGATTTGAGCTGT
>VZTM01006656.1:80967-85967 GCA_013400555.1 Jacana jacana | reverse complement strand
TACCAAACACTCTACAACGGCAACAGAAAGTCAATGAAGGTTTATATGTCATTGCTAGTTTCCTGAGTATCCAGGGAGTGATTGACTGCATTCACATTCCCACCGTGGCACCAGCAGATAATGAGATGTATAGGAGCAGGAAGCCTTCCCACAGCATGAACATGCAGGTAGTGCCTGGTGCCAGGAACATTATTACTAATGTCCATGCCAAATATCCTGGATCCACACAAAATGCTTTCATATTTCAATTCTGAGCTAGATAGTGAAATTACGGTTGCCTAGATATGGACAGCTGCTTTGGTAAGTATGTTGTAATTTGCAGATTAAATATTTTTTATATAACTGATAATGGCTTATTAAACAGCTTACCATTTCATTAACATATATTCATTGATGTTGCAGGTGATAGCAGCTTTTCTTTGAAGAATGATTTTATGGTGGGGTTATTTTTGTTTGGGGGTTGTTGGTTTTTTGTTTTGTTTTTTTGAAGAGTCTGCCAAATTTTAGGGCAGATAAATAGAGTGCAGTGAAAGTACCTAGTTGGAAGGATGACTAGAAATTTTTTGGAAATTAATTATTTTAGCTGACAGGCATCACGGTATGTTTCAGGTTTTACCTTTGGCACTGCCTTAGGTGTCAAAAAGCCATTGGGCAAAGTCAGGTGTAGCCTGTGGAGGGGGTGTTGCGGGTTTGAAGCAGCTGTGAGGTGGACATGCGTTTGCTGCAGTATCCGAGAGGAGCAGAAGGGAGGAAACGAAGCCTGGTGGTGCAGAGCAACTCTCCGTCTTCCATCCTGTGAAACAGGACTGTTTTATTGGAGGAGCTGGGGGGGGGGAGGATCACCAAATCCTGGAGAAATTTTGGAAAGAGTGTGAGAATTACAAAGGCGTCAGCTGTAACAAAGCGGAGTGCAGATTGCTAAATGAGCCAGCTGGGAGATACCTTTGATGAGGAGGCAGGGTTTGGTGCCTGCACTCCAATCTCTGTTGATTTAACTAAAGCCCTTGGTTTTAAACCAGTTTAACGCTGGCTGTTTGTGTTGCGGTGTAGTACAACTTGCACTGTGTTAAATCAGAATAGGGCATTCTTGTAGTGAAATAAGGTTAGCATTTGCTGCTTTCTAGCTGTAACTGGTTAGGAATAAATCTTAGCTGGCGAAGCGCAGGTGGGCGTGCGGTTTGGATCTGAGGAGGTGCTCCTTTTGCCTTTAAAAAGACTGAGCAGTAAACGGAGGGAGGGAGGGAGTTTGTAGAATAGGGTTAAACCAGGCGGTTTGTCCATCCTCGTCCAAGGGTTGAGCCGTGGGCAGGCGCTGCCTTTCCTCCTGCTTCACAGAGCTGGCAGGGGGAGGAAGGACCTTTGGAGGATGCTTCTCAGTCAGTTTCAGCAGTCTGTTTCTGTGACTAGCCATCATTGTGCTGCTTCACTTTCTTTAATGCAGCCGATTAACTTGTTTTCAAAGTGTTGTTTCCCCTTTCAGCCGTGCCCTTTTATGTTTAAACCTGAGAGCGTTATCCCATGCCAAGAAGAGAAGTTTCTGTTCACCAAGGCCAGCTCGTTCCTTTAGGATCACTGTTGTACTGGGCACTTAGCTGCCTTCTCAAAAGAAGGTCAGAAACCCTTTGTCATGGAGAGAAAAAAAATAATCCTGTGAGTGTTTGAACCTGAATGCCTTTTTATAAGGTACTGGGGGGACTTATAAGATATTGGGGGGACTTGCAGTGCAATCTTTTGTCTCTTTTGAGGGCCCCCCCTTAATGATTAGACCCTAGAAATAAGATACTTTATGCTCATTTTGGCTCTACCCTAAAAGAGATAATACTGATAAAAACCTAAGGACTCTTGCTTTTGTGTTTTAGTGTTTCTTGCTGAGCATAGTGTGGAGTTAACCTCCAGGAAGGTTCTCTGTGTCAAAGCGAGCTGCATCCTTGGTTGGTTTGAAAAGCAGGGATTAGTGAGGATCACTCTGCAGCCGGTTTTGCTGGGTACCTGGTTTGGCTCCTACCTTTGCTGAGAATTTCTGGACCATAAAAATTCAAACGGGAGAGGTTAGTGGCATGTGCATCTTTTCCTCCTTTCAGTGTGTGTCATCAAGAAGTTAAGCTTGGTAATAAAGAAGTCTCCTTGAAAGAACTGTGCTGCGTTGAAGGCACACTTTTGTGAGGCATTAGAAGAATAATGTGCACTGTTGCAACAGGAAAAGGCTTCATTGCCAAATGTACTTGAATTTTATTAAGTCCTGCCATCTGCTTTCTTTGTAGTATTCTTAATTTCATCAGAAAAAGATCTAGGTGTTTTCCATCTTACCAAAAAAAAAAAAAAAAAGGCCTTACAATTTCAATTATTTCTTTTTTGTTTCCTGTGTTCCTTTGTTGATGCTTCTTACTCATACCCATATCCCTTGAGTTTCTCTGCATAGCCAAGTCCAAGGAGAAACTGGTTGTTCTTAGTTGCTCTCTTTGTACCACAAGTTGGACCCATCTTCAGGGAACTGTAGGCTCGTGGCCTTCTGTTTCAATCCACTCCCAAGTTTGATACGGGATATTTTCCCCATTTTCCTTCTTGTGAAAATTTTGTAGGCCACCAGAGAGGCTCCGTTTTGTCCAGGTTGCCTTTTTTGGATGAGGAGACAAAGTATATTGCAAAGACGGCAGGCAGCCTGCCTTTCTGTGAAAGAACACGCCGCTCTTCCTTTGTTTTAAATGCTTTTTTAATATTTTAGGGCTTGTCTACAGAGAGAGATTATATCACGTTATGGTAGGGTGGGAATTTAAAGTAGCAATTTTGAAATGAATTAAATTAATTCAGAATAAAACATTCCTGTTCTGGCACAAATTAATCATGAATAATTAATTACAAATAATTAATGAGGAGTAACTATTCTGTGTTTACAAGCCCTTAACAGTTTTAGTTCTCTCTCAGCGTCTCTGTCAGAGATGTGTTTACTGGCGGCAGCACCTCTAGCCCGTGTCAGAGCAAGCAGAACAAGTACCAAAGGAAGGTAGATCTCCTGAATCACCTCTCGTGGGTGACTGGTCTCGTCCTGGAGGAGGTTTGATGGTGTGTGTGTGATTCTGCTCGCTTAGCCCGTGTTGGTTTTTCTGGAGTTTCCCCGTAGCGAGTTTATGGACCAACTGTCACACCTTTTGCAATAGGAACCAGATAATTGATTTTGTGACCGCTTCTGTACCGCCGTCAGAGTGTGTTGTGGGGACAGAGTGGGTGCCGGGGTTCTGTCCCCCATGACTGCCGAGCAGATGGGCATGGGGCAGCGAAGCCAGCCAGTGGTGACTTCTGGGCTTCTGGGTTTCAGCACAGGGTTTCTCAAGTATTACCCTGTGCCTCTGCCCAGTTTGAAGGCAGAGGAAAGCATCATGAATGTTAGGCTGGTGGGAGGTGGAGTGTCAGCCAGGGAGTTCAGGCCGGTGGCCAAACGTGGCTTGTTTAGCGTTGGGATGTGCAGGTCCGCCTCCAGCTCCCCGGGCACCCAGGTACCAGACCGTGCAGTTGGTGGGTGCTGTGCTCCTGCCGTGCGTGGCCACACACACAGCGTGCTTTGCTGGAGACGTGAATGCATTGGAATGGGGTATACGTGCCGCTTGGAAAAAATACCAGAAGGCAGTCCACGTCCTGCTAGTTGGCTTAGTTGCTCATCTTTTCCAGAACCAACCCCCGCCCTCCACCGCCACCCCTCACCGGCGAGCCCCCCAGCAGTAGAGAAAGGGCTCACGCGTTTTCCTCTATTGTTGCTTTATTAAAGATACAATAAACTCTCCCCATGATTTTATCTGTTTGTCGTAATGTCTACCAGCCCTGCCTTCAGACAGGAGCTCGTGCACGGAGCTGGAAATGAAGTATAAACCTGATTCCATTGTTGGGATGTGTTGCCAACACAGCACTTAACCACCACCCGCCATTGACAAACAGTCTGATGGTCACATCTGCACGTCAGTCCCATAAAAGGAAACCCTGAGACTGTCAGAGTGTGAGGCAGAGCATTAGTGATTTCAATTCTGTTTTATTTTCAACTTGAAATGGAGGAAAACAGACAAAAAACAAATAAGAAAGCTAAACAGTTGCGTGAGAGCTAGCAATTTGCTGGGCTCCAAGTGACAGACACTGCATTATCATAATTGTCTCTTCTACATGATAGGACAGAAAAATAATAATGTCATTTTATTTATAGCTGGGGTGCCCCCTTTATGAGAGTCATACAAGTTTCTGCCAAGTGGAGTAGGTCAAATGACATCTTTTGATCAGGCCTGTCCAAAGAGATCAAAGATGAATGGCAGGTAATGGATATCCAATGACAAACCAAATCTAAAACAGAAATAAGGCTGCCAGAGTCTGCCAGTTACCCATTAAAGGCTCACCTAACTAAGGCAGGCTGTTTGACATGTTAGCCGACCACCTAAATCAGCCAAGCGTAGGTGCTAAAATTGTGTATTATCATTGGAAATGGCTATTATTTCCTCCGTAACATTTCTGTTAAGGCTTTGTTTGCGTAGGGCTGACCTGCAGTCAGAAGAAGTGGAGTCCTGGGTGAAGCAAAGCCTTCAGGCTCTCAGCAGGTCAGAGCTGTTCATAATCATTATCTAGTTTTAATTGTTTCTTTCTAATAGAGAATTGACATCTTTTGATTCTGCAAAAAGCTGCTTTTATATTCTCTGTGGATAAAGTCCTGCGTGTTTTTACCATCGGAACATGGGAGACAGAAGTCCATAAGGAATGTCATTGTGTTCCTGTAACATGGAGAATAATTTGGGGAATTGATGAGTCTGCTGGGGTTGAGGGTATTTTTTAAGACTGTTTTGTTAGGTGTGAACCATCTTACATTTTGCACTTTTACCTAAATTGCACGAGTACTGGACTGAAAAAATGTCAAGAGCATTTTTTTGGTAATAACACACAAAGTTCTTTGAGGTTGATCTGGGCCCAGAAAGAAACCTTCATGCTTATTTCTAATCTTGTTTAGTATTTGATTCATGCAGGTAGACAGA
>VZTM01006656.1:967-75967 GCA_013400555.1 Jacana jacana | reverse complement strand
TCATCCGTTTGCGCTTCGTTGAGACTCCTACAAAGCTGTTACTTGAAAATACCTATGCTGGGTACAGGAACATGGAGATTGCCATCTTACATGTATATTTGGTCCTTGGTTATATTATTTCAAATGCTATGTAGCTATAATAGCATGAAATAGATGCCCCTACCTGATACAGAGATAGATATTACATCACTGCTGCTATAATGCTCTGCTGCAAAAGGACTTTTTAAAGAATTTCTAATGATAATGAAAATATTCTGATACAGCATTAAGGATTTTGCTACTGAAATGTGTTTAATGTAAATATGCTGTCAGATACCCTTCAAGTAATTGACAAGAGCAGATGATTAGCAGTGTTCTCAATAGTGTTTTTGCATAATCTTACATTTTGACAGAAGTCTTCAGCGGCTTTTTATTGTCAGTGCTCTGCAATCAGTAATACTTTTTCCTTGACATTTACTTTGTCATTATAAATCTTGTAAGTGGTCATTTAACTTGTTCAGTATGCATGTAGGAATATCATTACTAACACGTTTGAAAAAATGTCTTCCTGTTGAGGAACTATTGTGAAAGTAAACTTAAAAAAATACCCACCCTGAATGACGGAGGTTGATGAGTGACTTTATGAAATAAATACCTGTCTCTGAGCATCTTGCACATTTCAAGGATGATTTTAAAATCACTTTTGTGTTGAACATTTGTACTTAAGTCATCAAAGTCAACATGGTGGTTGGATTTTTTTTAAACTCTGCTATTTTTTTAGCTTAATACTACTTTTCTGTTATGATCATTTACATCTAACTGACCAAAATTAAACTCTTATGATCCATAAGCATTCATAATTACATACTGCGTGTAACGTTAATAGTCAATATAATAAACCTTCATCTTTATTGAAGCATCTCTTGTTTCTACAGCAGTTCTTTAATCTATCTCAATAGATTTCTAGTGTACAGCTCATATAGATTTGGTCAGTGACAAGGGTTAGAGTAGTCTTGTAGAACATTTACTTGTAGCTGTGAAAAGCCCACATTCATCAGAGGATTAGGTCGATCAGATTGTACCAGGATCAATGGAAGGACTGTGTGATCCCTCTTAGGCTGTAATGTGTTCACCTTCTTTGGAGAGAATTCACATACACACACATTTCTCTGTCTTAAAGCCATTTATCTCAGAATGTCAAATTGCAATAATTAACCATTATTGATCTTAAATTCAATTAACTTCATTAACACAGGTCATGATGAGGGTGCTTGTAAGGGAAAGGCTCTTGACAAGTGTCTTTTCTTATATGACATTGAATGTTCACAATCGTGGCTATAAACTATTCATATTGTACCACAGGAACATCTTTTAAAAATGACAAGAGTTTGGTTGGTGGCTCTGAAGCGACATTTTAATCCCTTCCCCCTCCTCTTCTAGTTCTCAGGGTTTTCCAGCAAAATTTCTATTCAGGAATCAGTGAACCATTTGTTTCCAGCACGTTATCTTAGTGTGGTATTATAGCAAAACCCACCTATTCAAATACCCTTCAGTTCAATAGCTGGTGCTAGATAGAGACTCATTTACAAAAGCGTATATTAGTATAGTTAGCAAATGAGAGAAATGAATATTCAGCGCTTCTTTTTGCTGTACATACAAAACAAGCTACAAATTACCACTCCTGGAGGTAATCCTTGGAATCTCTGCTTTCTCCAAGCCCTGAGATTCATATTGCAGTCGGTAGTTGTGTTTTTCTTAAATGAAGGCTGAGTAAAAACTGTGAAAGGACACAAAGGTTTGTTGGCCCACAGTGAACTTCCTTTTTTTTCTCCTTTTTTCTTTTCTTTTTTTTTACAGAGAAACTTCATTGTAAGTACGAGTTCACAATAGGTGAAATTGTGATTGAAATCATTTGGATTTCTACTATACCATTCATACAGTTGTATGGAGTTTATTGTAAGGAGGCACTGCAGCCAAAATAGCTATTGAAACTACTGTATAAAGGACTTCAATGGGAATTTCGAGGCTGCAAGAAAAATGAAGGATCAGGTTGAAGGTCTTTTGTTACTTTTTGAATCTTGTAAGTAGTCATGATCATTTACCCCTGAAAATTTAAAAAAAAAATAAATAAATAGATATATCTCTCCAAGTAGAATGATTCGCTGTAACATGTTGAAGCATTTTAGGAGAAAACTTAGGTTTTAAAACCTTTACAATGAAGGCTGCAGCTCCAGAGGTGGGTGTTAATATTACTGTGGTTGAACACAAACGCGAAGCCAGTGTTCTGGTTACTGTAAAACTGGGAAGGAGTGGATGGATTAGGAGCAACCAAACTTGTGGAAAGATTACAGGAAGTAAGGTGTAAGCCTTTTTTTTTTTCCCCCTTGGTATTAAAAATGCTAAATTGCAATCAGAAGACTCTGAGAAATGTGTATAAAGAGAAACGACAACATCAGTTTTGTTCAGAAACAGATTTCAGTGACAATTAAACGGTCATTTTGCCACTACATTTGCTATTTCCACTCCACTCTACAAAGCATTTTACTGAAAAGAGGCAGGGCAGAAGCAGAATGGTTTGATTACTGCATTTGAAGAAACTAAAGTTCCCTTACAACATCTGTTTGCTCAGTGAAGGATTATAATAATTAAGAGCTATTAGAGCCATATTGAGAACTTTTATGCTCATGCCTGCTTATCCTGGAGTTGGCTGTGAATCTTGTATTAGTTTGTTGAATGCCCTGTGTGCTTTTCAGTGATTAAAGGATGCCACCCAAATGCTGATGTCAAGCAGAGATGGTGTCACTGTGTTTTAGTACCAATTCATATGGGGAATTTGGCTTCCTCTTACCGGGATGTTGATAGTGAGTTTTATTCAAAAAAAACAACAACAAACGAACCCAAACCAAAATGCAAACAAGAAGCCAATCAGATATTTTTGGTTTTTTTCAGGATTCTGGTAAATATTTGTGTCCATTTGAGGAAATTGTAATCCTGTGCTTAAAAACAATTCCACAGAGGCTGAAAAGCAATTTACCTCCCAAATCAGAACTGGGGTGAAAGCCTTACGTGAAGGTGTTTGCTCTGCTTATGAACATTTATTTCCACTGTAGTAGGTTCTTGCACGGAGTGGGAAGCTCTAACCAGTCTGTAGTTACTTCACACCAGGCAACTGTCTTGGAAACCAACGGAAAACCACTTTTGTCTTCCTTAGACTGTATCGCATTTGTTCGTGATGAATAATTTATACAGCAAACGTAGGTGGTTTTTTCCTGTTACTAATGCACATACTAATTGGAGTTGTTAAGTTTTGTGTGGAAGTTTTCAGACTGCGGGGTTGCTTGTGCACTGTTTAGTCCAACAAGTTTGTGCCCAGCTCCTGAATCCCCAGTGGTGTGTCTCCTTCATGGCTGGTTATCTGCCCCTTAACCTTCCAATGATGGTCATTTGTAACTGGTGTAGTTGGAGGAAGGGCATGCTTTCCCTAGGAACGTAGTGGAGCAGGGAGGAAGAGGAAGGCACTACATCAGTGTTGATGAAACGGGAGCAGCAAGACCCTGAACTGACTCACACTGAGCAGCAGTGGAGAGTTCCCTATGGGTGTTCACAGTCCCTGCTGCCTGTTTGCCTATTTGATCTAGTCCTGATGGTGCCTGTGAAAGGTTGCTAGTGTGGTGACAGGGAAGACCAAGAAAGTGTTCTTCCTTTTGTTCCTCTTTTAGCAGGATCAGCTTGAAATTCCAGGCTTATGCTCACAGGGTCCGTTTAAAATCTCTACGCAAGGTTGTTTTTTCCTCATGGATGCGTTTCTACTTGTTCACTGTGATCCTGTGTTGCTTCTGGTCATCAACTGTGGGCACACACAGTGGGGATATAAACTTTTCCCCAGCTTCTCCACAGCTGTGGTACTTTAGGGAGTCAGTTGTGAATGTGGGACTGCAAATTTAGGACAAAACCGGTAAAAACCAGTTTTTCCTGACCAGGCACAGTCTCTGAAGTTGTTACTACTGTGAATTTTCTCATAAGCATGTTGTTCACTCTTAGCTGTGTAATAATGACGCCTGAAGGGAAGTTTTACATGAGGAAGTCTCTTTAAGAATCTGTATGGTTTTGTTCATTATGCACAGGGGTACGTTAGACCCTGGGTCTCACCTACAGTTTTTTTAATCTTCAGATCCCTTCTTGTCAAAAACAACTTGTAGAAGGTGGCAGATGAACTGCCTAAGCGAGGCAGATCTCAGACTGCTCCTCACACAACCCTGCCCAGAGAAGAGCCCACCGCAGCGTGATGGGATCATGTGGTGTTCTCCATGATAGAAAGAAGTGGTGTTACGTTTCACGGGTGGATAATTTGAGCAGATTGTAGAAAAACCCTGCTCGGCAGGTTGAATTCAGGGAGTTTAGGCCCCGGGCAGAAATCAAGGCAGAGTGCAGCTTTGGAGGAGAGAGGCGTGATCCGTCATGTTACGTCTCCAGCAAGGTTCTGGTAGAGGAGGCTTTCAAACCGTACCTGAAGTCCTGCTCTGTGCTGGGAGCAGAAAGCTCTTTGGAAGAGAGTTGTGACAATACTTCCCACTTCAAAAACCTTTCCCATTTTCCCCATTGTGAAAGGAAATGTGCTGGCGGTCTGCAGTCGGCATTAATTGGATCCTGGCAGTTTGGCTCAGAGGAGGTTTGTAACCCCAGGCTCTGGCTTGTGCGCAGTACAATCACCTGTGGGTATTTCACTGGGTATTTTATCCTTAATAATTGTTTAAGCTGAAAACTGGCAATTATTTTCCATTACACACCTATATTGTACTCACATAAACACACTGTGAAGAAGGACAGGAACAGAAACACAAACTTAAGCCATCTTCTCATGTTTTATATAAATAGCTGAATTATATGTATTAACCTACACGGGTTACAGGCGCCTTTACTTGTCTTCTTGTCTGGCACCAGACAAGTAATTTTTAACTTCTCTGGACGTCCAGGTTGGCAGCTATAAACTGTGGGTAAGGATTAGTCTTCCACAGGGTTGCTGTGAAGAATAAAACACTTGCTGAAGCTTTTGAACACCTCAGCTGTCCAATAGTGCCAGGCTGTTTCTAAGACATCATTTAATATTATGGCATGCTGGTTTTTTTTCAGGTGTTTGTTTAATGAAGGGGCTAATACATTCATAGAATCATAGAATCATTTAGGTTGGAAGAGACCCTTGGGATCATCGAGTCCAACCATCAGCCCCACTCTACAAAGTTCTCCCCTACACCATATCCCTCAACACCACATCTAATCGACTCTGAAACACAGTCAGGGATGGTGACTCCACCACCCCCCTGGGCAGCCCATTCCAGTGACTGACCCAAGATACATGTGAGGTTTGCATGGGAATCTCTCATTTAACAAACATCTAAACTAGTGTTTGGTTTCAGAAAAACAAATGCCTCCCATACCAGAATTAGTAGCAATTTTTGAACGTTTTCTCTCTTAATTTGTAGGGGGCCTGTATGATACTTGTCATATGGCAGTGTAAAGTCTAAAATGAATAGGAGATCTGGATCTTGTATCTTCTTCACACAAAAAAAACAGGGGAGTTTGGGCTACAGTGACACAAGGAAAAGGTGCCTGCTGTAGACTTGCTTTGTTCTGCACTGAGATGACCCACACTTTAATGACATACAAACTCATTTCTTGTTACCGTCTCTTCACTGTGTATTCTTGTCCATGTAATTCTCAACTCTTAACAGTTGATTTGAGCTCTCTGAAGTTGCTCCAAATGTAGTACCAGTCCAGGATGCTGGATCAGAGCAGCTGGCTAGATTTCTCGGGCCTATTTCTGAGTTCTCTGTGGCAGACAGCTGCAGTATTTTCATGAAGGAAATAACACAAGTACACTTCAAAGTTTCTAGTGCCTAATGTTAGCCACCCATTAGACTGGCACGCTGCGTCACATCCATCCACACTGATTCCCGGTAACAACGCTCTACACTCTTACTGGCATGGAAAGACTGCAGATTTACCAACATACAAAAAATTCCAGCTAAACAAGCATTAATCCTGCACATCACATCACATTAACGTGTTCAAAATTAATATTCTTGACCTTGCCAGTGGGCAGAACAATCAGTCTTGCAGTAGGACCATGCTCCGGTGCGAGGTACCAGCGACTTCAGCCTATGTGCGAGAGAAGTGCTGACCTCTCCACTTGGAAATAACATTTCTCTCCCATAATAGACAGTCCTGCCTCTATGAAACAGAACCTTTGACCTTTCTAACAGGAATAATGTCCCTGTCAAGGTGCCGGGTAATCAGTACTGCCGTGCCCGTTTAGAGACAGTGTTGTCATTTGCCACTCTTGTAAACAGGGCAGCCACTCCTACCTCCCATTTCTGTCGCCTAATGAGGAATATGCTAACATCTCTCCGCCAACTAGCAAAGTCTCAAATACAATTTCAGTTACATGTGAATTATCAGTCAGTCTCGGTATAGAAATAGCTCATGTTGTGGGTGAAATGTTTGCCTTTCTTCCTTTAAGTGGAAGGCCTGCAGAGTGGGAGTTTTCTAACAGACTAATATAACTCTTTTCTTCGCCTTCATTTGCATTAGGGCTTTGATTGACTTCATCCACCGAGCTGGTTTTCTCTTGCCTCTGTTCATTAATTTTGTGAGTCAGGTTCATTGGCACGCTCACTTCATCGCCACGCTGCTGCTCCTCCGTTGGCTTTCTCTTGGCTTTTGCTCAGACTGTGCCCCCTCATGACTCCGAGTGATCCCACCAAAACTGGGGGGCTCTTGGAAGTTTCTACATCGAAGACTAAAATCTTAAATATTCTGGTTATCTTTTAGGTGTTTAGTGTCAGCCTTAATGATATTTAGGAAAAGGCTCCACGCTGCCAGTAGCACTGGGCTTCGGCTTGGGGAGCAGCAGGGATCAGGGGTATTCGTCACTCCATGATCTCTTCTCATCCTTTTTCTCTTTTCCTTTTGATTGAGAATATAATATTCATCCCATAAGCATTGGGAAGATCACTGCTCTTTCAAGATGCACTCAAAATCAGATGGTTTGAGAAGTGACCCTTAGTATTACATGATCACTTCAAACCACGTGTAAACAAAAATAAAACTGGTTATAATCTTTTTTTTAATAAAAAGCCATTTGGTTTAAAGCCAAAATATTTCCATGGAACTGAATGGTTTTGATAAATTTTTGCATTTAAGCATTTTTTCATGTGAGACAAATATTGGAATGTTTTTGTACTTCTTCAAGCAAAGAGCTTGGAGACCAGTAAAGGACACATTTAATGGTATGGTTTTTTATTGTCAAACAAACTCAAGGAGGCGTGCGTCTGACCGTGCTACTGGGTGGCTGGTGCCGTGGAAGGAATGAAAACCATGCAATATTTTTCATCTTTCTGCTGGAGAGGACCTCTAGCAGTTGAGGTTTGAGCCGGTAGCTGTTTTGCTGGTGAACATCTCAGAAAATTGCTAGGTTTGGCCCAGGGCATCAGCCGGGTAACGGCTGTTGTAGCTGCACCGGGACTTTTTCTGCCTGCAGAAAGGTAATGGAGCAGCGATATTTCTCTGATCTTGTATAGTAGATCTCTGGTGTCTGTGTAGAGCCAGGCATATGAGTTTATTAGTGTATATACAATATGTAGTTCATTTTGGGCAGTGATGGATCACAATTTATTTCCACTGGCAAAGAAATGATCCATAGCTCGGTTATGAAGGTAATTCCCTCTTGTGTGGAAATGAATCGCATTATACCACAGCTTACTGTTATGTTTTGATATCAAATGTGTTAATTTCATTATTACCTGGCAGTTTAGTTAGTAATTATAATAAATATTAATGAGGGAACTGTCTGTTCTCACCCTCTCTGTAGTTGCACCTGCAATAGGTTTCAGAATTCCTTTGATATCCTCATCTCTAGAAACCGAGGGTCACACCAAGGAGCTGCTATCCGCTTTCTGGTTGGCTTTGTTTTTTCAAAAACTGTATGACTATTATGTCATAGTGACACTACTGCTGAACTCACAGGCAGTTTTCTGTGGGTTATGGTGCCCTATGAGATGTAAACTAAAAACTTTTTTGAGAACGACAATCTTTTTTTCTTCTTTTACTCCAGGAAAATAATAAAAAAAAGGTAACCTCAGAACCACCTAATTTCTTTCATTTTCAGTCTTATTAACTTCTTCTGCTGTTAGAATTGCCTTTAAAAGTATTACTTTTCTCTCAGACTTTGCTGTCAAGGCATTGAAGAACAGTTTTGGAGATGCCCTGCTGTTTCAAACATTTACTCTATACTTGAAAACTATCAAAACATGAGTCTTTTTGTTAAGAAGAAGGAAACGGCTGAGGAGCGATGGGCTGGAGACAGTTCTTCTTACAGACAGTGTCTCTACCAGGCAGTGAATCTCAGCAAAAAAATTTACCATCGCCTCCTGATTTTATTCTCTGCTTTCATAGTCTCTTTGCTCTTCCGGTAGGTACTTAACCAAACAAGAAATTTCTCTGCTACAACCCTCCTTGTCCTTCTTTTTGTTGCAGTGAAGCTGTTGCCTTTATCTTTGCCAGACTCGGGTCATTTCTCTGCTGTGAACAGCATCTGGTGGGATGGGGAGGGATCGGAGCTTCCCTTCGTTGCAGATGGGCATCTTTTCCCCAGTACCTGCACCGAATCCAGAACTCCTTGCTAGCGTGGGACTGAACTTTGATCTTACTCTCTCTTTCCTTTTGGGTCCCACATGCTGGTAACAATTTAATTGGCTTTTCTGAGAAGGGAATGTGTCAGCCACCATTACAGCTACCTCTAGTAGGTATCACAGTGTCTCAAGTCTGCTGTTGCAGGTTGGTCCAGGACTTGTTGGGTTGCCCTGTATTGCCCTGAAGAAAAGTGATGAGGTGACCAGCTCTTGAAATGAACTGGAAGCTACTGATATAACCACCATCCTCAACTGGAGTTTTAACTCTTAGGCTAAGATATTTCTTTCAGCACCCTCATCTCTTGTATAAATCTGCGGTGGAGGAAGTTTAGGGTCATGTCGTGTTTCATCCCTCTTCTCCTTTGTGCCAGGGAAAGAGCAGAAGAAGTTGTTCAAACTGTCAGTTTCTGAAGTTGCAGATTGCTGGGTTAAATTCCATACTGTTGTTTGTGCTTCGTTGCCTTGTGTTTCTGGATCAAAGACTGATGTCACCACTTGGCTTTGCAACTTGAGCTTAGGAAGGAGAACAGCTATAGAGGAGGCAGTTCCTGGTTAACACGCAAATGTGCTTGATAGTTGGTGAAAAGGGCAAAGAAAGCATGAAAGGTAAATAGATTTACATTTAAATGAGCCGCATGCTGGAGGTTTTCCCTAATGTAAAAGTCACTCTCTAAAAAACTGTGAATGTGACAAAGCAAGTGTTTCAGTCCAAACAAAATTCTTAAGGTTTCTGCAGTAAAAGAAATAAAAAAGTAAAGAAAACCACACTAATTAGGGGCTTGATTGTATGACCCCGGTTTGCGATGGTGAGCAGCAGTCCCCAGGAGCACTTTCTGTGGTGTGCAGGGCTGGAGCCCAGGGCTTTGGTAGGTGATGTGTTGGTGGGAATGGGGAGACACAGAAGCGGTGGACAAGAAGAGAAAAAAAACAGTTACACTTATAGAGCACTTCGGTGTGCCATCTCAGCCCCCAGGTGTGGGTGAGATCTCTCTAATGCAGGCAGTGGGGCAATAACCTTGGATTTTCTTTGCCTTGTAAACAGGGAATCATTCTTCAGTTTCACAACAGAGGCAAAGGAACGGGAGTTGTAAAAGAAAAACTGTTTCCACAAGGTGGAAAATAAAAAGGGTACATGGGCTTCCAAACCATAGGTTTCGTGCTGTTATTCCTTCCTTCCATCTTTCCTATCACTAGGATGTGGCTGATATTGTTGATAGCCAGTTGTTGACACATTACCAGTAGTAATTTAAATTTTTTTCACCTTTGGAGAGTAATTTGAACTGTTTTGGTGTCCTTGGCAAAAGTTTTTGGTAGAGTTCAGTAACGTGATGGAAGAAATAATTAAGATGAAAAGCAATCTGTACCGTCCTCAGGAGAATGAAAGTAATGAATGAAATGCACCTTGTTAGCTTCTTTGTGGTGGTTTTGTTGCAAGTGTTTGCAGGATAGGTGCTGGTCCTTACTACGAAATGTCAACATGGCTGAAATATACATAAAACAATATTTTTTTCCAAAATATTTTGAAAAAGCATAAAATAGCAAACCAGCACACCTGTATTACATTAAAGCATATCTCCTTATTAAAGTTTGATCTTCATATCATCATCTTTGAAAAAGAGCAAAGTTTTTAACATAATTCTTTCAAAGTATCTTCATCTTAAATGTTAACAATAGGACCCTTGCTGCATGAATTTTCTGCACTGAAATTATCTGAGCTGAAATATCTAATCACTATTACGTGTTGCTCTTATGAGACACTGTGTTTGTGCTTTCAAAGGCTTAACTTCTGTTCTAGAGATCAGATTCTAACTTTAAATGCTTGGAGGAAGATGCGCTACCATTCATCCATGTGAAAGAACAGTAGTGAATATTTTGTATTACCTAACTGAATGAAGAAATACTCCATGTGAAACTAAAAGCCTGGTTTCATTGTTGCTTTAATGGTTGTTTTGCCTCTTGTGGTTTTCTGGTAACATTTCAATGTATTTTCCCTGAAAGAAGTTTGCAGGGTTCAATACTGTCTTGTGTGAGATCCACTGTACTCTTCTACATTTTTCACTCTGCTGTTTCAAGTAGACCTTTTTGGGGTGTAAACTATTATCTTCTCTGCACTATTTGCCAAATAAGCAAGCTATGGATATTCAATGTGTTTAAGATACAGAAACCGGCATATTCCAGATGTTTTGTGGAGAAGGTCAAAAGTCAAGTATCTTCAGCCATACAGTCTGCTGAAAATGTGTTTTTTTCAGTGTTTATAATTGTATTTGTGGGATATTCCAGGTAAATTTTAAATTCCATTTAGTACAGTACAGTCATGTTCTATTTTTGCTTTCTTACATGGCTATAAATTAATGTATTATGTAGATACAGATAATTTTGATCAGTTAAAGAATCCTCTCTTAGCGCTTCCATAGTTCTCTTTCTTAAAGGAAAAACTTAAGTAGACTTAGTATGTGTACAATTTGTGCACAGAAGCACCATGAAAGGAAGGGGAAAAAAAGTGTTTACTCTCAGTTCCCAACTATCCTATTCAGGAAGAGTATCTTGGATTTCCATCACCAGTTGCATTACTTGAGGGGGGAGCAGGGAATGACAGGATCCCTGTTGGGTGTCCGTGGAGCTTATGCTGAGTAAATATTGACAAAGTAGTCTAAAGAGCAAACACTCTGACATTTGTAAGGTCCACTGGAAGGTCTTGTATATATTTATACAGCAAGAATGAGTACAGCATACCAATTTTCTTGAACTTAGCTCCTGACATACTTCTGCGTGGGCTTTCTTGTTGAGAAAGGAATGTTTAAACGTGAATGGGTCATTTGTTACACCCATAATGAATACCCTCAAATTGCTCTTAGTGAGTTGTTTCAAAAGGTTGCATCACCTGCTTTTACCATCTCCTCCTCTAAAATATGATACAGCTAATAGTGATAACTCCTCTTAAAAAAAATCTAAATTTTTCATTATCTTAACTGTTTTTTGTTGGGTTTTTTTTTTAGAAAAAAGAATTTTTTCTAAAATTTTTGATGTTTGTTTTACTCTATATTTATAAAAGACCAAGTCTCAAAACTGTAATGAGCAAAAAATGCTTGCTTAATTTAAATTGTGAATCTGTCTGTTAAGAAATGCATTAGGGGTAGGAGAAGCATAAGACATATTAATTGACAGACAGGAACTGCTGTCTCTGAGGTTGATACAAGTAATTTATTACTTTAGAAATGAATGCCACCTCCAGAATGTGCTTCATTAATTTCAAATTTAGTTTTAATTTCAAGCTGTTGCCCCTTGAGAAGAATAAGGTGGCAAATTATGTTTGAAGAGCAGATTTTCTTCTTGCTCTGAAGAAACACTAAATTTTAACTGTTTAATTTTACAAATAAGTACACTTCTTGGGCTAAAACGCTTAAGAAAAAGTACAATCAGCAGAAACTAACTTCTGTTTTCTTCTCTCCATAATAGCCTATGTTTCAGATGAACTAAAAGCAGCAGCACTGGTGGAAGAAGATGTGGAACCTGATGAAAATGCAGTTGATGGGGAGCCTTCAGCAAAATACGCGTGTCCAGAAAAAGACTTCAGTAAGAACTGCCAAAGCTACCAAAACTCGCCAGCAGCTGAATTTTCTAGCCATGAGATGGACAGTGAGTCACACATCAGTGAGACAAGTGACCGCATGGCAGACTTCGAGAGCAGCTCTATCAAAAACGAGGAAGAGAGCAAGGAGGTTTCGATACCACTGGAAGACTCCACTGTATCTGATAGTTTAGAACAAATGAAAGCCGTGTATAATAACTTCCTCTCCAATTCCTACTGGTCCAATCTCAATCTGAACCTTCACCAGCCGATTTCAGAAAAAAACAACGGGAGCAGCAGCAGTAGCAGCAGCAGCAGTAGCAGTTGTGGAAGTGGCAGCTTTGACTGGCACCAGACTGCTATGGCCAAAACACTGCAGCAAGTTTCTCAGAGCAGAATTCTTCCTGAACCGAGTCTTTTTAGCACAGTTCAGTTGTACAGACAAAGCAGTAAGCTTTATGGCTCCATATTTACTGGAGCCAGTAAATTCCGCTGTAAAGACTGCAGTGCTGCCTATGATACTTTAGTAGAATTAACAGTGCACATGAATGAAACGGGACATTATCGAGATGACAACCATGAAACTGATAACAATAACCCCAAAAGATGGTCCAAACCTCGTAAACGTTCTTTGCTTGAAATGGAAGGGAAAGAAGATGCCCAGAAAGTATTAAAGTGTATGTACTGTGGTCATTCATTTGAATCTCTTCAGGATTTGAGTGTTCATATGATCAAAACAAAACACTACCAAAAAGTGCCTCTGAAGGAACCTGTTACACCTGTAGCAGCAAAAATTATCCCAGCTACGAGAAAGAAAGCATCACTGGAGCTTGAACTTCCGAGTTCTCCAGACTCCACAGGTGGGACGCCAAAAGCAACGATCTCGGATGCCAACGATGCACTTCAAAAGAATTCTAATCCTTACATTACGCCAAATAATCGCTACGGTCACCAGAACGGGGCCAGCTATGCCTGGCACTTTGAGGCCAGGAAATCTCAAATTCTGAAGTGCATGGAGTGTGGAAGTTCACATGACACTCTGCAGGAACTCACCGCTCACATGATGGTGACGGGACATTTTATTAAAGTCACTAACTCTGCCATGAAAAAAGGGAAGCCGATTATAGAAGCCCCGGCGACACCAACAATCACATCCTTGGTAGATGAGAAAGTCCAGTCTGTGCCGCTAGCTGCCACCACTTTCACGTCTCCTTCCAATACACCTTCTAGTGTTTCCCCTAAATTAAACGTTGAAATAAAAAAAGAAGTAGATAAAGAAAGGGGCATTGCTGACGACAAGGTGAAAGACAAAGAGAAGTCAAGTGAAGATGAGGAGAAGTATGATATCTCTTCAAAATACCATTACTTGACTGAAAATGACCTAGAAGAAAGCCCTAAGGGGGGGTTAGATATATTGAAGTCTCTAGAAAACACAGTTACATCGGCTATAAACAAAGCCCAGAATGGCACACCAAGCTGGGGTGGCTACCCCAGCATTCATGCTGCCTATCAGCTGCCTAATATGATGAAGCTGTCATTGGGTTCATCTGGGAAGAGTACACCGTTAAAACCTATGTTTGGAAACAACGAACTAGTGTCACCAACCAAGAACCAGCCCTTGGTGTCTCCACCGAGCAGTCAGACCTCGCCTGTGCCAAAAACCAACTTTCACGCCATGGAAGAACTGGTAAAGAAGGTCACCGAGAAGGTGGCTAAAGTGGAGGAAAAAATGAAAGAGCCTGAAGGAAAGCTGTCTCCAATGAAACGTGCGACACCTTCGCCATGCAGTAGTGAAGTCAGTGAACCCCTTAAGATGGAGTCCTCCAATGATGGTGGCTTTAAAAGCCAGCAGAACAGCCCTGTCCCTCAGAGAGACGGTTGCAAGGATAGCCCAGCCGTCGAACCCGTGGAAAATGGGAAAGAGCCTGTGAAGTCCATTGTAAGTTCTTTAAGTAGCAGCACAGCTATCATTACTGATCACCCTCCCGAACAGCCATTTGTAAATCCATTAAGTGCGCTGCAATCGGTCATGAATATTCACCTTGGGAAGGCAGCAAAGCCGTCTTTGCCCGCTTTGGATCCAATGAGCATGCTTTTTAAAATGAGCAACAGTTTGGCGGAAAAGGCTGCAGTGGCCACCCCACCCCTACAGTCCAAAAAACCAGACCACTTAGACCGTTATTTTTATCATGTCAACAATGACCAACCCATAGATTTGACGAAAGGCAAGAGTGACAAAAGCTGCTCTTTGGGTTCAGCGCTTTTGTCATCCACATCGACATCTTCTGCATCTTCTTCATCTACAGTGACAACAGCAAAGACATCTGCAGTCGTGTCATTCATGTCAAACTCGCCGCTACGCGAGAATGCCTTGTCAGATATATCTGATATGCTGAAGAACCTGACAGAAAGTCACACATCAAAATCTTCCACACCTTCCAGCATATCTGAGAAATCTGACATTGATGGTACCACAATAGAGGAACCAGAAGAGAGCACGCCAGCGCAGAAAAGGAAGGGACGTCAGTCTAACTGGAACCCTCAGCACTTGCTCATATTGCAGGCCCAGTTTGCAGCTAGTTTACGGCAGACTTCGGAGGGGAAATACATCATGTCAGACTTGAGCCCTCAAGAAAGAATGCACATTTCCAGGTTTACGGGACTTTCAATGACCACAATTAGCCACTGGCTAGCCAATGTGAAATACCAGCTCCGAAGGACGGGGGGAACTAAGTTCCTTAAAAATTTGGACACTGGGCACCCAGTGTTCTTTTGTAACGACTGTGCTTCACAGATCAGAACTCCTTCGACTTATATCAGTCATCTTGAATCGCATCTGGGTTTCAGGTTAAGAGACTTGTCCAAACTGTCCAGTGAACAGATTACCAATCAGATAGCACAAGCAAAGTCACCCTCTGAAAAACTGGTGACGTCCTCTCCAGAGGAAGATATTGGCACTTCTTATCAGTGCAAACTTTGTAACAGGACTTTTGCGAGCAAGCATGCCGTTAAACTTCATCTTAGTAAAACACATGGGAAGTCACCAGAGGATCATCTTCTGTATGTTTCAGAGTTAGAGAAGCAGTAGCATTTGCTTTTGATTAAAATAACTGTAATTTGCTTTGAGGAAAACTGTCAAAGACGCCTTAAAGCTACTGTTTAGTTCTTGGCACATGTTCTTATTTTAACTCCAGAGTCGCTCTGGGCTGAACTGTTTTGTATAACTGTACAGTGTTTAAATAGAGGTGCATAATCAGCTGTTGTTACTGGTAAAATATGAAGGTTAAAATGCAGTGGTAAGTGTTTGGAACTTTGTGTAAATTGGATTTAGTTGCTGTGCATCCCTCTGATGCATCAAGCTGCATGCATTAACAGACAGTTTAATTAAGCATTTATAACTAATTCTGGTGCACTTTTTTCATGTGACCTAAGTGTGCTGGTATTTCTCACCCTATAATCTTTAGCCCTCTGAGTACTTTGAAGCACTTTTGCATTAATTTGGTAAAAAATGTATGGGTATGGTTTTTTGAAACCCTTACCAGCTTAGTTCCGATTCCTAATATGAACCTCCATTTATGCAGAGGTGTCTCACACCTTGAAATTTAAAAATATAATTTTCACATTGAAACATAGATGTATATATTGTATAGATTTCAAAATCTCTTACGGAAAATGTGATTGTGGTTAACGCCATTTTCTTTCTCTTCAGCATTTTTAGCAACAGTGGGGTTTGTACCTGATAAGCCCCAGGTATAAACTGTACCTATATATAGTGTATATTTCATTTTTTTAGATCTAACAGTTTTTTCTTTTAACATCCCAACGTTGTAAATTATATGATGAAAGATACCACAGATAGCATTTATAAAGTATTCAGAAACATTATTCTTAAAGCAAAGTATGTTTTGTTTTGTTTTGCTATACAGTACATCTATATTAATAGAGGTTCATGTTTAAATTATACATATTTATTAGTGTTGCTATCATTTGTTTGTTTTTGTTTTTCTTTTTTTTTTTTTTAAAAACCGTCTGAAGAAACAGAAGCCACGGACTGCATTCCTGGCACGCATCTAACTGTTTTGCACAACATGACTTTTAAAGGTATTTATTAGTAAAAAAAAAAAGAAAAAAAAAGAAAAAAATAAAAAGAGAAAATTCAAAATAAACTCAGTGCTCAAAGGGTTAAATCTATTTGAAAAACTTGTACTGTATTTCCTAAACATTGATAAAGCCTTTAAAAATGTTTGTACTGTAATACTTTGCTTAAAAAGTTATGAGGCATTCTGTGATATAACCTCTTTTACTTATTTATAAGCGCTCTTGGTTGTTACTTCCTATTGTAGAATGCCTTTTTATTTCAATTGGTAACTTTCTGTTTTGTTCTGCCTAATTATTCTCCCAAGATTCCATACTGCAGCTTTATCTTTAGGCATATGAAAGGTAACCCGTGGTTACCAGCACACTAAGTGATTCTGTTCGTCTCCATTTTTGGCAGTTAATTTGCAGAAGTAACTGACAGCTGACACCATATGAGAATCTATGTATAAAATATTGGCATGTAAACAGCACAGACACTGTAATGCACTCTGTGCCCTGTTTTGTTGTTGACAATGAAGCACCATTATATGACTCTTCATATAACCTTTTTTTCTACAGCAGCATTAAAATTGTCTTTTTGCTATAATTTTGTGTTGCGTTCACAATTATGTCTGAAATGTGCTACGACTAACGAGCACATTAAAATTAAATTGTATGCTATCTGTTTATGACTGAAGCTTGAGTAGGTTTCTTCATCTGCCAGGTGCTGGCAGTCAAAAGCTGCACATAAATCACTGGAGTTTTAGTGAACTTTAGCATTTAAAGAGCAGGGTAGCACTTATTCAAAGGCTGCATTAACAGGATTTTCTTTTTATTATTTTATTTTTTTTCCCATCCCCGGAAAAGATAAATGAGCGTTGTAACTCCTTTTTAAACATCAGGTGAGGCTGACTGTTGAGGAAGGGCGTTTATAAGCAGCGTGTGGCAAAGCAAATAGGTGTTTTGCTGCGCTGGGGATTCAGACCCAGGCGGATCCTGCTACTCGCCGCGGGTTGTTCCCCTCAGAAAACACATGGAGGTCACACCGCTGGGTGTTTCAGGTCTTAGAGAACCCCTTCCCGTCTCCCTAGCGTTTTCAGATGACAGGAGTAGGAATGTGAGACTGGTGGCTTAAACTTGGTGAGTTAGAAGTGTGTCCTCTCCTACCTGCTGTCGTAGAGCATTCACGGCAAAGGGGAGAGGGGAGAAGCAGAGGAACAAACACGCGCCGAGAAACGCAGAGGAACGGAAACATTTATATGATAATGACAGACTTTTACTGGTGTTGACAGGGCACCCCATCAAAACCCTTGAGAACAGTTTGCATCTCCGAAGCACCTGTATATTACTATGCATGTAAATAGTGTCTTTTGCCAGTCAGGTGAACTCAGAGTTTGGAGGTGGTTAATGGGAACCAAACCCACCACAGCAGCACTTCAGAATCACATCTCAAGTAATAACTAGCATCCCAATGTCAAATGTACCGTTTCCTTTCTTTTTTTTCTTTTTTTTTATTAAAAAAAAAATAATCCAATGTCTTCCAGTAATCAACTAATTAAATCTTTGGTTCTGTCTTTCTGTCTGCCTTTCCCTCTGTCTCTGTAATTGTAAGGGCCAGTAGTATCACAACTTCAAAAACGTAAGGGAGTGTTCCCTTCGTTCTACAGCAAATGCTGCTCAGCAGACCTAGTGAATGGGATTAACGGTGGGGGCTCTGGGTTTTTTCCTCCTCTTTTGGCTCCTGTATGTATCTGGTTTTAAGGTCATTTGTGTGTCAATGTTTATGGCCTCAGCTCAAATTCCAGCAATAAAATTGCAGTGTGCCGTTTTGCTGGTTGAACTGGACCGTCCCAGGGGTCCCCCTCACTTAGTTAGGAGAGGTGCCCTGGCTCGCTGAAGTCTTCCGCGGTGCCTCCCGGGTGGCTTGTCCACCTTTTTTGCAAACAGATGATCTCAATCTAAATGCAGCCAAACTCTTTACCACTGCAGCAGAGAATTCCTCCTTTGAAAATTGTAACGGCTTAAATATAGTATTTGGTTGCAAACCATGAATTCACACATAAGGAGACTGGCAGATTATTGCATATATTGTCAATCAATGTATTTTTAAGATGCACCGTTGACTAATAATAGTGATGCTAAAAGCTCTGTAGGCAACACTGTTATCTGGGACATGGGAGGGAGTAAAAGCCAGAGACTATAGAATCTTTTGCAGCCTTCCTTCTACTTAAAACAGAGACAAGAGGTTGATGATGGCAAACACCAAATACCACTGATGCATAGGCACCTGGTCGGGTAAAAATCAGTTCTTGGGCCTGATGTACCTGGATGTGCAGTGAGGAAATGCACCAGGTGAAAATTCAGGGAGCAACCACATCTGTTAGCGTGCACCACAAATGACTTTTTAATATTTTTTAAAAATGCGCTCAAAACTTTGCAAATGAATGGCTAGTCAGGACCTGCATATCCCAAACTTATTAAAATAAAGTTCAGCTTGCGTTTCAGAACCTCCAGGACTGGCATACCAATGTGATTTCACATTATAAAGAATTTAGAGAATCAATGAAGTAGAATAATGTTCTTTCCATCCCTACGCTGATATGTATATTGGCATGGTAACTGTTAGTGCTAACCAAATCACCAACCCCGCTACGTTCAGGTAATTTCTTCCCCATTAGACAAACACGAGGGTGCGGGTGCAGGATCTGAAAACGTGCATCTGATTTCTGGCTTGCACTTTGCATTTGCTCTTTTTCTTTAGAAATATGCAGATGGAATGAGAGGGAAAACAAAATGCCTCAAGAAAGAGTTTAAAAATGAAATTGTGATGAGGTGGGAAGAGCTTTAAATCACAGGTGTATAAAGGTGACCCTGGTCTAACCCCACCCAAGTAGTGGCTTGTTGCAGCATACTGTATATCTTCCAGCCATCACATTTACGCAGTATCTTAAAATAACATTTGTGATAAATGTGCAATTTAACTAATTTATGGTGCTATGATGTGCTCAGGGCTACATGCAAGATGAAAATCTTAAATGGAGCTTGAACAGCTCACTTCACAACAAGAAATCAATATGCCACATCTTGGAGAGCTGTTCACTGGAGTCAACATTTAGCAAAAAAAAAATAATCAGTGAATGTATCTTTAAGTTTTAGTGAGTAAGAAATCTATAATTAACTGAAATACGACTTTTAAGCCGGCATAAGGAGCTGTTTCTGAAACTGGAATATTTCTATTTTATATTTGTATTCAAATCAAAAGTATATTGTTTTAATTATACAGTTGCTTTTGTGGTAAACACTATGTGCAATGTTTTATCCGAACCAAGGCACAATAGCGTTCTCAATATGGGAATTATCCACTGCATTTTAATATGGCTGTGTAGCTGACTACAGAAAGCCAGATACAGTTATGACTCTGCATTTTATGACAGCAAAAAAATTGGCTATACTTTGAGATTTAAAAAAAATACTGGCATGTATTGAAGGGAAGACTCTTAATTTTGCAAGTTCTCGTTTCAGCTGCAGCAGGAAAAGAAGTAACTGTGGTGCAAGTGGAATAGAGATGACTGGTAATAAAGATAAATTCAATTAATACATTTTGTATTTTAAAGTATGCTTCCAGAGAGCCTTCTATATTTCCTAGAAAAATATAAAATTATTCCAGTTATTTTGCCTGACTTGTTTGGGTAACTTTTTGTTAGAAGAGTATGTTGAAGCTTTGCTAGGTGGTCTGTTACCCACCCTGCTCCACAGAGCTGAAATACAGGGAATGGTTATAAAAGTAGAATTTTACAGGCATAGTAGGAAAAAAAAGAAAAGTAGGGGGAAAAAAAAGAGTTTCAAAGTTTCAAGATTACTCAACTTTTAAAGTCACCGGATTGTCCTCTTAGCGAAGGATGAAATAGATCTTAATACTTGGCTTGACACCTTTTTAGCAGTGGAAATCCCAACGTGTAACTCCCTTGGGTGTTGCTAGTAAATATATACAATTTCCAGAAAAAAACCAACCAACTCAAAACAGTAAGTTCTGTTCTCCTGGGACTTTGTGCCAAGACGTGCCTTCCAGCCCTTGGTTGACCTGCTGTAGGTAAATGAGAGAAGAAGAAATAATTACCGTACTGCCGTCTTGGAATGTGAAAGCAGCTCTGTTGTTCGGGGTGTGGTAGCAGTGAATTTTGTTGAGTTTTCAGTAATTATCCTAGAATAATGAAATGCTTGTAGATGTTTAAGAGTATGATACTACAGCCCTCATTGAAGAGTATTTGCATAAGAAGTCAATTTTTTACCCGTGAAGGAAGAAAGAATCGGGGTCATTTACAGAAGGGAGCAGAATTATGTATTGACACATCATTAGACGTGTCTGAAAGCACTGGAATAGTCGCTGAGGTTACAATCTGTTTTCAGGCCTTGGTTTGGGGCAATAATTTTAACTAAATGTTCGGCATGAAAAAGATGACTAAGTTTTACTAATTCATGGCTCGCGCTGTATTCATTATCTGCTAGGGACAGAAATACAGGAGTGGTGGTAGATTAAAAAAACCCACCATTTTTTACATGTAAAAACAATTGTCCTTTATACTTAGTATCCTGCTTATGTGTTAGGGAAGTGTTTGCTTTGTTTGTTTGTTTTTTCAGCAGTGTATTACAACATTTACGTGGGACACATTAACTTCCTCCCCAGCTGTTGCTTGCTTCACTTTGCCTTTTTTTTATACCTGGAAATGCACTTCTGGTTAAATAATCTTTTGGGAGAATTAAAATTAGATAGACTTTTTGGGATGGATGGGTATGTCCAGACCACTCACCGAGTTCATATATATATAACCTTTATTGAAGAACCTTTTATGAAAATATGCAATTGCAAATCATACTTACATACCAATGTGCCTATCTTTCATTGTAGGAGTGTTTAAAAAGTAAAATTAAAATTTACAACCTAAGGCAGCTATACCAAAAAAAAAAGAAATTCTTGACTAATAATATAACAAGAGGCTTCCTGTATATCATGGTTTTTAAAATTCTTGGCCTGTTTCAGGAAATAAAAAAAGGTTGTCATAGAGAAAGCAAAAAGAAGTAAGAAATGGCAGTGCCAGTCGTGGCTCTGTTTCCCAGCTGGGGATGGAGTCTGGAGCTCTTCGTGGCTCATAGCGATGTCTGCTGTACCTCACCTAAAATGACTATGTGCCCCTCCTGTCACCCGCGGGGTTTTCCCGTTGTCACAGGAGGGTGAGGGTATGTGTATTTCTTCCCTGATAGACTTAAACTCTGCAAGTGGCAGGGAGGACTTTGTGACCAAATAGCAAGCTAATTTTCTGATTTCTTGCCTCTTGATGCCTGAATTAAGGACTTTGGTCGCAAGGGAAATGAATTTCAAATGATTTGGCACTGTAGAAAAGCCTATATTAGACCTGTCAGCCCCATTCCACTCCCTGTGGAGAAGATAGTGTCCATCTTCTTTTTTTTTTTTTTCTTAATATCAAAAATATAAATGGAAAGAGGGTAACTTTTAAACCAGTATAAATTAACAATGAAAAATACTTCTTTATTAAGCTTCAACATATCACATTCATTCTTGCTCGGTAGGAAACTGGGGACATGTTTATAGCCATCATAATTGTGAGTTAGTGACCTTTCTAGCCAAGTGAAATGAAATTACTGGAAAATGGAATTCTTTTTAATTGGTGCGTTTGTAGGTGGTGGGGAAAGGACGGGGCTCTGCTAAAGTGTGTGTATGATATGGAGCTTGTGAGGAGCTGTAAGAAAAGCCTGAAGCCCGTGCTGAGATGTAAACCTGTGCAGAGAGGGAGAATGAGGTAGGTGTGTCAGGAAACGGAGTCATATTCTCGGCTTTCTTCTTTTCTTTTTTTTTTTTTCCCTCTAAACTGGAGGTACAGTCACTGCAGTTACGCCTCAATGACCATGAAACCGAGTCGGCAGAAGCTGAAGGACTCCGCTCCTGAAAGCCTCATCAGGACTTGTCATCGCTCTAATGAATATCATTTAAATTGCTTTGTATATTGGTGGAGTTTGGATGTCGATTTAATTTGTGCATGTGTTTGAGTTCTTCTGCTTGGCTAGGCTAACAGAGAGCAACAGCCTAATGAAAAGTGAGTTGGTGACAGCGTGATGAGCCCCAACCCAATCAAATGTGTTTGAAGGGCTGTTTTGACAGGGATCTTAAAAGTAGATCTAGAAAAGCAGAGTAGTGCTTCAGTTCAGTACAATTGTTTCAGGCTAAGATTACTGCTTTTTGTACCTCTGCACGGCTGAAAATTTTCTGTGTGCACTCTGGCTTGTGCTAAAACAGGAATTCATCACAGGATTTTGTTTAGAGGAGCCCAGAAGAATGGGCTCCCCCTATTAAACGTGTCTGGAAATTATTGGAGCTAAACCACCACTTTTTTTTTTAAAAAAAAAAAAAGTCATTAGTGGGGTACACTGGTAATCTGGAAGCAAAAAATGGCTTACCCAGGGGTTACAGTGTGCATCTCCATCTCTCATCCTGCTCTGCACAGGGCAAGTAGGAAGAAGAGGAGCAGCAGATTAACACTGGAGGGCAGGGGCCGGCTGGCCAGGGCTGGCCATGGACTTCTCCGCATTAATTCCCATTTACTGTGCCGGGAAGTTGAGCATGAGATGTGGTAGAGCTGCAGGGAAGGGCAGAGCAGATGGAGGAATTCTGCCAAACGTACCTTGACGCTCTCCGGGTACTGGGGATAGGTTGGGGACACGAAAAATGGACCGGCAGCAATTGGTCCTGGCGGTGAGCAGGGAGGCGGATGGGACTGAGGAAGTCCTCTCCTAAAGGCTGTGGCTGTGTGGTACGGAGAGAGCAGGCTCCCCAGAGGGTACAGCCTGGCTGATACAACCCGGGCTTGCCCTCAGCATGGCAGGGAAGCCTGGTCACTGCCCACTGCCCTCAGCACACCATAAACGTACCCGGGTTACTATACTGGCAGCAGAGACATGGTCTCCCAGGGTAGAATAGCCACATCGACCCTATAAATTATCCGAATTCATCCAATCTCTAACAAAATCTTCACTTTTTGAATCCTTTACGTATGTTTGGAGGATGAAAGAATAATATGGTCTTGATTTTTATTTGCCACCACGAAGACAAATCAATTTCCAGACCAGAGCTGCTGTCAGGAAAGGGAAATAGAGACTAGCACTTTATCGTCTCTGAAGCCCACAGAGCCCTCCTGTGCGGTAGTGTGTACTTCACAGTGCTTCCAGATGGACACCAGGAGCCTAAGCACTGATAAAAAAATAACAATGCAACTTTAAAAATTCATGTGAAAGCCCAACAACAAAAAGGACCATGTGAGGGAAATTGGGTTACAAGAAAAAAAAAATCTACAGTCCGAGTACTCTTATCTAAGAGATGATTAATACATCAGATAAATTGTTCAGCAATGGTTCATGCAAACAGACCCTCTATAATTCTGCCAAAGTCAGTGAGATCAATGTGCTCTGCTGAATGATTGTGGCACTGACCACTCAAAAGAAAGCACCTTAGGGCAGCTGTAACTTAGGCTGATTTCATACCCCCCATGATTTCAAAATATATGAGATTCTGCAGCTCCCTCTGAACCAAATCTATGTGTAGCCCTCAGGAGATGCTGCTCCTGTTTTAGGGGTAACCAGGACCCTTTCCTTCTTCATTGGCCTGCATTTTGTAAATGCCACATGCTGGATTTTTATGTGATGAGTGTTTCAATACAACCATTACCCTGAGATAGACCAGTTACCATCAATAATTTGAATGACAGGGCTTCAGCATGCCCCTTAATTGCAATGTAAGATTTGGGCAAGGTGGGAGAACACCCTCCCACCCCACCCCCACCCCCATCAGAAGGTAAAAGAATCAAAAGAAAAGAAGGGAATATGTGACACAAATTGTATGTAAGTCTGGAACAAGAAACTATCAGGTTTAAAAAGAAGGAGCACAATCAAATTCAGGGTGTGTGTTTGAGTATTTGATGTTAAAAATATAAATCAGGTATTGAAGAAGCACAAAGCACCCACTTGTACATCTTTAACAGGGCTTTTATTAAAGGCACTAGAAGACATTCCAAGGAAGGAGAGATCAATACAGCAGTCTTCTCACCGATGGTGTGTCGGCAGCTTCTCAGGAAGCCCTGAACAGCAGGCAAAACCACACCAACCCGCAGGTGCAGGCAGGTTATCTTGTTAACAGTTCTGATCCCCCAGAAGCATTCTGGGCATATGTAATATTGACTCTTAGCCTTGTTCCTGAGCTCCAAAAGTGGCTTTAGGCTCTCTTCTGGTGGACGCAGCCCAGAGCTTGGTACCCTCCTCTCTTTGTAAGCGGTGTGCTCTGCAAACAGCTTCTCCTCATGGCCCTCCTTGCAGAACTGCTCAGACTTCGCTTCTAAGAGGTTGTTGCTGGGGGGGATGATGAATGCAACAACCCATCAGAGATCCCCAGCACAAGATCACCACAGTTTCTGATCCTCCTGTCCCCTCTGCTCTAATGGGCTGTTCCCTGGGTGGAAACCCTCTGCTGGGGACCTGGGCTGCCCTACAAATAACAGGGAAGATCTGGCGACCAAGTGGGACCAAGAGCTGGTCAGACAAGAGCAGCAATGTAACCAAGTACCTAGAAATGAAGTACTCTAGAGAGTAGCTGAAGCATCTGTGATACCACTCTTGGCTAGCAGAGCCCGGATAGGTGCTGCCTGCCATCTGCTCAGCATCCCAGCTGCAAGCCTTCTCCTGGAGCTGGAGACCACATTATCCCAGCATGCAGCCCAGCAGTCTGAGGTTTCCCTTCCATTTACACTTTGCCCTACTCTAGAGAAGGCTTTCCAGGGACCTGAGCTGATCCCTGGCTCTCACTACATTTTTGTTCCTGAACTCAGGTAGCAGGAGTCTCCCAGCACAGCTTGGAGCAGACCCCACAAGCCTCCCCAGCCTTCTGAGGAGCTTCAGAGCTCAGCCCCATCACATCCCACCTGCAGGTCATCAGCAGCCAGGGAGCTTGGCACTCCCCAGGTGGCAGAAATTTAGGTGCTTATTGAGTTAAATTGGAGATGAGAGGTAGTTTGGAGAACATCACTGTGTGGTGGGGCAGGTAATGTGCCTACTGTCATCAGCTTCTGGAGTTCTCTGCTGGTTGCTCTCGCAGGAACTGTTGCTTGTTGGACTTCATAGTCTTTGGTAAATGTGTTCTGTGAGTCCTATCTGTCAGAAGTTTGGTTGTCAAGTAAGTTTTACACTTGTTTTTACTATTTAGCATGAGATAAAGAGTTGATGTATTATTGTTTTTCTTTTAATTACAGGTTGTTTTACTCGCTCTTCTGTAACTGACTAACATCTATTGAACAGCGAGTTTGCAGCATCTCTCCCCC
This sequence comes from Jacana jacana, assembly GCA_013400555.1. NCBI lineage: Eukaryota > Metazoa > Chordata > Aves > Charadriiformes > Jacanidae > Jacana > Jacana jacana. The sequence goes on along the minus strand of VZTM01006656.1, from coordinate 50,279 downwards.
GGCCCCCACACTTTCTGTTGGTCTCCTGTTTTCCAGAAATTGCTTTGCTTTTTTGAGGTGTGGAGAGGAAAAAAAAAAGAGACTTTAATAGAATTTTAAAACAGCTCAGCTGTGCTTCCTTGCATTTTCAAGTTGTACAACAACACCATCTATACAACAGCTCACAAAAGAAGCTTTTTCATTGTTTGTTGTAGCTTTGTTGCTGTTAAGGCAGAGCAGAGGGTTGATGTGGCAAGCAGGTGGCATGACATAAGTATATATGACAGCATATATGTAATACCATTTTCTTTAAGGAAGCTTGTATGCTATTTCTCATTGTTGAGCTAAAGGTCAGGGTGTCAGGTGACTTCTGCAGCAAGAAACAATTCTCCAAGCTCCAAAACTTCTGCTGGAGTTGGTGACATTAAGAAAGATGGAGGCAAATTGGAGAGAATCCGGAAGAGATCAACAAGAATGATTAGAGGTTTTGCAAACATGACCTATGAGGAAAAGTTAAAAGAATTGGATTTGTTTAGTCTAGAAACAAGAAGCCTGAGTAGGGACATGATAACAGTGGTCCGCTATGTTTAAAACAAAGTTGTTATAGAATGGGTGCTGATCAAATGTTCTCTGTGTCTTCCAAGGGCAGGACAAGTTAATCAGTTCAAGGGGCACAGAGATTGGAGTATCAAGGAGAATGCAACTCTTAACTACAAGTTAAGCATGGAGCAGCTTGCGCAGGAGGAGTGCAGTCACCATTACTGCACCTCCTGATGAACTGACGTGGGTGTTCTCGACATACTTGTGCTGCAGAATAACCAGAAGTTGAACTTTGAGGGTTCCCGTAACCTGTGGTCCTTTTGGAACAGCTTCAGTGCGTGTGACTGCCACAGGAAGTACAGTTCTCTTCTGCAAAGTCCTGCCCTGTATTGGTGATGACTATTTCCATTTTAACTATTTTGATGGCGCTTTCGCGTCCTCCCTGTCATCAGTTCTGTTTGCCAGGCTCTTCCCGTGCTGCGTAGGAAGACATCCAAGCTTTCTCCCTTTCAGCAGAGGGAGGGAGGGGACCTGCATGGCTTAGCATCATTATTGCCTTCGCTAACCAGTTTTGACAGCCAGTGAATGGCCTCGCGTTCTGCCGTTTTACACTGTGGCCGCCTCCTGTGTTCAGGTGAGGCTGCACTCCTCTGACACTGGTCGGTAGGCTTCCTCCAGACACAGCTTCATTTCTTTTCTCGCTGGCAGAGGCGTTAAGTTTTCGATGTCAATGGTGTGACCGAGCCACTTGCGACTGGAAAAAGGGACCCTTCAGTCTTTTTTTTTTTTTTTTCACTAATAGTACAAACCTTTTCAGTGTTCCAGTGCAGACTTCGGTTTTTCTCAAATGAGCTCCCTCATTTACACTCGTAATACGCACATTGTGCAGATAACAGACAGGACCATTTAACCCTATAATATGTAGTACAACGTATCCTGCAGTACAGCTGGAGCCCTAGTTACTCCTCAGGGAAGCCTATTATAGCAGCACAATCCCATGTATCAGTAATAAAGTGTTTCAGAGACTCATAGGAATGTTAATAAGTTTGAGATAAATACAGCATGTTAACATTTGGGCCCCGTTACTAAATTTTACTTTAATTTAGTCCTCACTGCTCTACTTTCAGCCAAGGCTCACAGTTTTATAGGGCTTCTCCAAGCACAGACAGAGCAGGATTTAACTCCTGAAGCAACGGCTTAAGGCTGTCCAAGAAGTCCTGAGGTCTTCAGAATACCTGCAGGGAATGGATGTATGGGACACAGGACACATTGGAGGTCTCTGCCGCACTGGGGAGCGGTTGCAGACCGGGTGAGGCACCACCACCACCACCTCTCAGGCAGCTCAACCAGCAGCAGGGCACACTACAGATATGTCACCTAATGCCTTTGCATCCAGGGTGCCTCTGACACTATGAATTTTCACCTTGATCCTTGGTGGACAATGTATTCCAGTTGTTACACTTGACTTTAAGATCACTCTGTCAGGAAATAACTCTATCTCCTTCTCATACAAATTCAGGGTATTCTGCTTTTAAGAAGTCTTGGACAGCGAATTTAGGAATAATTTGTGGTGTGCCTACAATTGAGGACTATTCTGGTCTTTTGTGTTGGAAGTTGTTTTGGTTTGTTAGTTTGGTTTGGTTTGGTTTTGTTTTTTTACTGTGTAGCTTTTTTTATTATTATTTTTTTTTTTTTAATATCCTTAGATATTCTATCTCTTCTTTCTCTCTTTCCCCCTTCAGTAAAGGGCCTTCTGCAGGGTCCCACTTCCCAGCCTGCAGAGCTAGACTCAAACATATACTCAACAGCATCAAGCAATGGTTACATACAGTCACCTTTTGATCACAGACAAAACGAGGAGCCAAAGGCCTATTAAGATGTTCTGGAAGGAAGGGAGAAGCCAAGGAATGCTGAAGGAAAGAGATTTGCTTAGCAGAGTAATTCCAGGCTATGGAGAAGGCCAGAAGCCTGTACAGGCTCTGGCAGGGGAGGAGTGGCATTAATTACTGGAAACTTTTGCTTTTAACATGACTAACAGTGAACCAGTAAACAGGGAAGATGATACAATTGAATTTATTTATTTTTTTCCAAGCTGAAGAATTAAAATTACATTTAAAAGCTATAACTCACTATTTGAGTTACTATATGTCTTTCAAAGATCAGTTATGGCTCAAAGACTGATGCCACTGTAGACCATGCTTGATTCTATGTGCTGTAACTTTGGGTCTTGTTTTGTACCCACAACTGTTTCATGTAAGAAATGATGGCTTTGCCAGAGATAAAATCATGTGAAAGGAGTGGATGGAAGGGAAAAGATGAGAAAATATAGTTTGACACATTGCAATGAAAAATGGAATGAGATGCTACCATTCTGCAAGTTATTACTCTGAAGAGTCAGCCAAGGTGGTCCTGTGGTGTAATTGGGTCTTGTCTTGGGGCAGAACCTGAGGCTCGGGGATATCCTTCAGCTGTAGATCTGCCACTGTCGGCATCCTTCCTGATCTACTTACCCACCTGTGTGTTTTAAGTAACCTGTACCCTTACACTCATCCACATCACTAGTGGTGGGTCTTCACAATTTTCTAGATGTGTTTTATAAAATCACAAGTAGTTATTTCATTTTGTAAAGAGAAACGGTGTTCTAGCCTTAAAAAGCGTGCCACAAAATAACAGGGGCTATGGGAAGTTTAATTTATTTAGTTCCATCCTCTTGGGTATATTGTGTATCACGACCCTCCTGCCGCTAACAAACATACTGTTAAATCCATCAACATTGATCTATGTTTAGCTATTCATTTTATGTATATTAATTTGAACAGAACATTTATTTGGTTTAAATTTTATTTTCAGTGGTGGAATGTATGTTCCAAATGCAAGCATAGGCGGTTTGCTAGGATTTAGTTAGGAGGAATGTGGAATGTTAGTTTACAAAGATAATAACAGAGCCATTAAAGCCAACAACCCCTTTTAAAGCAAACATACCATTAAAATATAGGAACAGTTTATAGTGTAAATAAAATTGAGGATATGGATTATTTAAAGATAAAAATTTTAGGGGTAGCTATGAGAAAGTTGAATAAAAAAGTATATAATTGCATCACTTTAGGAAAAAAGTGAACTTCAAAAATGCAAATAACGGATGATGGTTTATGGGAGGGGGAGACAGCTATAGAGAGTGGTGTTAGAAACACGCTTTACTTATGGAGATATACAATAGTGACTTGACTTTTATTTTCTAATCTGAATCTGATTTTGGGGGAAGGGGGGAGGAACCTGTGCCTAAACTCGTAAGTGGCAGAATTTATCTTGCTCATGAATCCATACAGTGGAAAGGGAAGCAAGACATTTGCTTCTAGATCATTCTCCTTGTCTGAATGACAGCTACAATAATTCCCTCTATTAGCCAGATCCATTGTCTTTATTTTGCACAGAAGTACTGTATTGCTGAGGTAGACTTCCACTGCTATGCATATTTTAAGGGTTATTTGGCAACACAAGTAAAGCTAAAAGTAGCCTCTTAATCTAATTAATTGACATTTCTGAATCTTGCTTTCACAACAACACATGGTTTCATGTTCTGGGTTTTAGCACTTGTCAAGCTTTTTTGGAGAATGTTTTGGTCAGAATGACAAGATAATTTGTGACTGAGGCTCCAAGCTAGAGAAGTGTTTAAGGCTATAATGATTTATTATCATCACAGAATAACAAAATTTACAAAGCGTTTCATCAGAATTTTTGAAATAAGTTTGCCACCGTGGTAGAAGCACGCAGGGAGGGGGGTGTCTTCCTACACAAATGCCAGTGAGACTTATTTGTAATAATTACAATGTTAAATTTATTTTGGAGCTTTCCTTGACAGACTTGCAGCACGGTTAGGAAGACAAGAGGTGAGAGAATTGTAACAACCAAGAAGGTAAAGCTCTGCCTTTTTTTTTTTTTTTTTTTTTTTTTTTAAACAAATACTCTGAGACCAAAACTAAAATATGTGGTACATGCAATAAATAATATATACATAGCCACATTAAACTATCAATGTTAACGTCTTGGCAGGAGAGACTGGAAATAGTCACGCTGTAAAAAGTTTAAAACAGTGGATGTCTGTGCCTTTGATGGTCAAAAGTGCAGGCAAAACCTAGTCCCTTGAAGGCCGAGCTAGGTGATGTTAGTGAGTGACAGCACGTTAATGGGCTGGCGTTTCTGGACTTTCAGGCAAGTGCTATAAAAAGAACTAATGTAACAACGCTAATTTTGACTTCATCTTGCTTCTCTGCTGAGCGAGCTAAGGATGCCAGACTTTGAGACAAAATGTCTGACTCTGAATGTGAGGCATTCCCACTTATTCTCTGTGTTTCTATAATTTACTTATTATGTAATTAAATACCTTGAAACCCTGGGCATCGGTTAGTTTAGACAAAGTTGTGGCAGTTATTTGACTTCAGAGGCCAGGAATAGAAGCCACTTCTCCAATGCCCTGAAGTGATTTTGAGGCTGTTCTGGTTGACTATCAAATGCGTACCTTTCTGAGCAATCTTTTATTTATTTTTTTTTCCCCCTGTTTCTTTCCTTTTTAAAGATGCAGTCATAGCTCATCGCGGGATGAAATGAGGAGTTAACACGTCTGGCAGCAATAACATATGCAACATTGTTTAGTAATAACAAAGATAATATCATACATCCACAGCGAGCCCTTCGTCTCAAAGGATCACAAAGTTGTTTCTCCTAGAAATTAGCTTTAATTGTTGTATGTATTTGTAAGGCACCGTAGTATCTGCGTGCCCTTTCCAACAGCTAGTACATGGTGAACTCATGGCAGGCAACTTTTGAGCTGGCACAGGGAGTGACCCCTTGTGTTCCAGGCTTTTTTTTTTTTGGTTCCCCCCCCTCTTTTCAGAGAACTAGCCAGGCACTTGCATTTAGTGAGCTGGAATGTAAAAAGATGTGTCTTGCATCTCCTACGAGAGCTTGCCAGATTCAGGCTCTGATGGATTTCTGGCAAGAGTCAGTTCCGGAGCTGAGGACCCACCACAGAGAATATCTATTTATTTAAGCTATTTATAGCATTTCTAAAGAACTCCTCACTGTATTATCTCAGCGTGTCACAGAAATTAAAGGTACACAATGAATTAAAGGTATACCACCAGCATCCAGCGTTGCCTGCCAGAAGGCCCTGCAGGGCTTCCAGAGGGACTGCAGACCACAAGCATGGTGGTTGTGGCTGAGGACAAGCAAAGGTATGGCATCTAATTGTACATGTGCTGAACACCACACAGGTCCAAAGCATGTCCAAGTGTAGAAGACAGATGGGTCTGTACTCCACCAGCCAGGGCTTCTGGGTGGTTCAGCAGTCAGCTCAAAATAGAGCTTATTGTCATGGCTGAGCCTATTAGTTACACATATATTAAGCACTGAATTCAGTTCTGGATAGATGATGAATGGATGTGGTCTTTTAGCAGATGAGTGAGGATGAGAGACCAAAGCTGGCAACGTTGCTGCAGGCAGCAGAAGGAAAATTATGGTAGGTGGTACTCTACTGAACTGCCCTTTAGATTTGACTGTGTGCTGTTTGTTGCTGCCCGGTGGTGGTTTCTTGCTTGGGTGGAGAGACCTTGTTTCTGCCTAATCTTGAGCTCTACCACAAACAGAGAAAATAACATGCCTGTATCCAGGCTTGAGGAGAAGCAAATAGGTGACTGAAAGCCGTTCATCTTGCAGTCTGTAGGTGTTGCAGTCATGCTATATGTATCTTAAGGAGGATTTCTATAGATACTGGAAGATACACCAGTGAACATAGGGTTTGTGACACTTCTCATGTGAGAAACCTTACAGAGCCACAGCAACAGCACTGTTATTTAGCAGTAGTTACCTTTCATAAAGAAGTCTCTTACCTTTTTTCTGCTACCATTAAAGTCAGCAGCCTGTTCCAATTAAGATGTGGAAGCACCGGATTGGTCTGCGGATCAGCAAGCTTGTTTAGATTCTGTTCGTTGTCACAGGGAGGCAATCTCACCTCACCCCTTCCCTTCTGCACCCCAAATCAGTTAATGCAATGACCAGAAGTGAATCTGGGTCTCTATATTGGAGCAGTAATGTAATTGCTAGAGTTGGCATTGAACTACCTTTCCAATGATTTTTCCCAGAAAGGAAGTTCAGAGACTAGGTCATAATTGGTAGACTCATTAGTATTAAATTATGTGGGTTTTATTAGGGGCCAGACATTCACTTGTTTAAATGTAGCTGGCATTTTAATGTCTCTCTAAGGGAATGTAATATGTACGGCATAGGCAATACATACTGACTTTTATTGGTACAGACCAAACTCACAGGTGACTGGGGCACCTGCTTGTGTCTATATTTAAGGCTTGTGCAATGGGTTAGTTCTGGCTGTTAAGAAGCAGAATGGCAGAAATAAGAAAACACCCTTCTTTTTCTTATCTTTCCTTATCTTTTTCTTTTTTTTCCCCTCTCTCTCCTTCCTTGCTTTTGTCTGTGGAAGATTGAGAGCCTCTTGCGATGCTTTTTGTGTGTGTCTTCCCAAGTAAGGAGAACAATAACAATAATTACTGTTTATAGGGGATATACTAGGATGATATAGAAGTCAGATGTCACTTCAGATTGACCATGTCCCTCAGGATACAGTTGCTTCATAGCCCCATGAAACAGCTGCAGCAAGGTAGAACACTGGCTATCAGTCAACATTGCATGAAGCATACAACAGAAACAAAAAAGTATGTATCTAATGGAATTTGGGGGCACTGTAAGATCTCAAACAATTTATTTATTTATTTATTAACATAAGCATTTTCTTCCTATACCAAAAAAAGCCTTTTGTATACCACATCCTTTGCAAAATGTGTGTTCTTAAAACATTTTAAATATCAGTAAATTATACAGTGACACCTGTTGTTTTTATTAAGATACAGTGATCAGGAATAAGTAAAACCTTTGCCACTGACTGATCTGGTTTTCTTTCCAAGGTTTTATTGCTACTTTTTCTCTATGTCCATTTGGTTTAACATTGGGTATTTCGTGATGAATCAAAATTCCTCTTTCTTTAGACAACTTATTTATCTGTTCAAAATCTTGAAACACTTGACTGCATATTTAAATTCAAGGAAAAAAAAACCACACAAAAACAAATAAACAAAAACATTATAAACAAACACACACACCCCCAAAAAAAACCCAAAGGTGGAAATAAACATTCGGCTCCATGGGGGTTTCCCAGGAATTGAAAGATATGTTGTGCACCTTAGACTGATCCAATCACACTTGGATTAGCTGGAGAATTGCTGTGTGGTTAACTAACTTGCCGGGTGATATGAGAAAGCAGTCTCTCAGAGTGTAATTAAATGATAAGTTCACATTCAAGGGACAATTGTAAGTTACTGAGACTGTCATATACAATGCCAAAAATAGGCTGTCTCATGATGAATACCCTTATTAACAGCTACACTGCTCTGTGTTCATAGTATATGGCTGGGGAATTTGACAAGACTTGGTCCTGTTTGTTAAAGATCTCCCAACAGATTTTTATACGAGATTCATATGAAAGATGACTACATCTGAAAAGCAAATAGACTACATACTTTTAGCCCATGCTGGTGTGGCTGTTAATCATGTGTTAATAGTCAAATCTGATGTGAACACACACCTTTATTTGATGTAATAAAAACTATTGGTTAAGAGAATACAATGATAAGAACTTTGTTATTACCAGGAGAAGGTCCCTGAGAATAATTTGTGTTTGTTACAAACATCTTTTCAGGTGTGGTTTGGTGGCTTTGAAAGATGGCACCGCTATCATTTTCACACAGAATCACATAATGAATTGGGGTTGAAAGAGACCCCTGGAGATCATCTAGTCCAACCCCTCTGCCAGAGCAGGTCCACTCAGAGCAGGATGCACTGGGATGTGTCAAGGTAGGTTTTGCAAGTCTCCAGAGACAGAGACTCCACCAACTCTCTGGGCAGCCTGTTCCAGGGCTCTGCCACCCTCAATGTAATGAAGTGCCTCCTTGTGTTTAGATGAACTTCCTACGTTCAAGTTTGTGCCACTACCTCTTGTCCTGTCACTGGGCACCACTGAAAAAAGACCCCATCCTCTCGACGCCCACCCTGTAAATATTTATCAACGTTGATAATATCCTCAGTCTTCTCTTCTCCAGACTAAAAAGACCTAAGCCCTCATCCTTTCCTCATAAGAAAGATGTTCTAGTCCTCTCATCATCTTTGTAGCCCTACAAATTTTGAAGTTTTGCTGGGGGAACTATTGGTGGGGCTTATTTGTCTTTCAATTTTATAACACACTTGTTAACTGTTATAACTTTTCCTGTAATTTTATGCTGTGTCATGAAAAACACCCTAGTTCAGCCAGTCCTTCCAGTCACTGTGAGAAGTGAGCCTTCCAGTGACACCAGGAGGCTCTCGGGGAATTAGGGATGGGGAAACAAGGGTGAGGTGGTCCTTTGGGCCACACAGGGTGGTTTTGACCAAGGCACAAAGCTTTAACTTTCTTGACAATCAGCCTCAAAGCAAAACCTCTTCACATTGTCCTCACGGCAAGATGTTCCAAGTGATCAACAACTGCTGTGCGGGCCACTAGTTCACAGGTAGATTTACGTAAACTGTATTGCAGCCTTGTTTGTTTAAATAACCAGAACCTTACCTGTTCAAATCAATCCACATCAGGCTTTCTGAGTGTTCTAAGTGGTGCTAATTTTGAAGTTAATGTTGCAGCAGGCTCTGGTGTGACTTCTATGGGAGCAGCTGAAAAGCTTGCTTTGGATACTTCTGTAGTGTTTGCATCAACCACAGCAATTTAATACAGAAAATTCTGTGTCCTTTTCAAGTACTTTTCAAATATTGTGCTGTGGGCATTCAGGCCCACTGTGGGGAGGCCTGAGTGCTGCCAGTGACTTGATGCTGCAGAAGGCTTCACACCTGCAGCTTTGCTTTTTTTTTTTGCTTTTTTTTCTTTTAAAAAACCTGAGATAAATCATCTGTTGTATGTTGCTCTTGTTCCTTAGGTAGGTTTCTTTCCCTGCCAAATAGCTATGGATGGGGGCTGTGGGCCATGGGTGAACTGAGAGGAGCTGTGTGACCTTCCCTGGGTGCAGGTGATGCCATTTTATGTGTCCAGGACCTGGTTGTGCCTGGGTTCTCCACAGGGCTCATGGCTGGTGTGAGGCATGGTTGATCATCCCCATGCTGCCCCAGTGCTGAGGAGCCCCCTCAGCAGTGGGAGGGTCCTGAGGAGTCCCAGCCATGGCCTCCTCAAAGGCCGGCTAGTGGCCAGCTGCCTGCGGGCCACATCTGCTGGCTTCAGCACAATTTCCACCACTTTGTTTTAGGCATGTGCATCGCGCTTCCTGAGTCCAAGATATCAGACAGAGCTTTAAATTAGCTTTCCTTTTAATAAAAATGAGAGCATGTATCCACTTCTGCTGAATGTGCATCTCCTGTGTGGAGTGGAGCCGCTGGAGTGTCCTAAGCTTGCTTATTTGTATTTAACATTCAGGAAAGGAGCGTGTGAGGAAGAGGCAGAGCAGCTGGCACTGCTACAGGTTTCCTTCATTCCTGGTAAGTGCAACTTTATTGTTTGCTAGGCTTAAAAAAAGCTCTCAATGAGTCTCCTGGACTCCACAGGTTGCAGTGTCCCTGGTAGATGTCTCCAGTGTGCAGTGGCCGAGGGCCACTCTTAAAAGAGGTGCTGTGGGGTGGCACTGGTGAGTCTGTGTTACACTCAGTGCTGAGGGACCTTCACCTGGTGGAAGGCGTCAGGGTATGTGAGGGTGCTTATGTCCCAGCAGGAATGTCCCCAGGCCATGCGGTTGCCCCATAGAAGTGAATTCACCCCAGCTTCCTTGCTGGGGAAAAAGGGCTGTCTGTCCTGGGTCACTTGAGCTCTCTGAAATGCTGGCCCCAGACCCTTGGGTTTGTGCTATGGAGAAGGACAGGCATCAGCAAGCAGGAATAGGAGGGATGGAAAGAAACAGCTTACTTTCTGATAGATGAAGTGTAGCAAGCTTTGTGTGGGTGAAACACATTCATAGAGCTTCCTACTCCACAGAACCCCTTCTCCTGGGACTGAGATCCAGTGCATGTGTCCTGGTGCTTCAGAGCTGCAGAGGGCCAGTGCACTGTACTTCTAGTCCAGAGGGTCTGCAGCTATGCGGAGTGGAGCAGATCAGCTAAAATTTAGCTCAAAGACTGAGGAAATATGCAGAAACGGCTGTATGAATGTTAATAGTTTTGTCTGCGTGGTTTATTAAAATTTGCATCATTTTCCATCTTATCTGCAAAACAGTACTACCAGCTGCACAAAAACCATGGCATTCACTCAGTGCTGACTCACTCAAGGAATAGTGCGGACCCTGCAGAATTGGCAAAAGCATCCTTTTGCGGCAATATAAGCCTCGGGTTCTGTGAACTGCTGCTTATCGACCCTTCCTGGAACAGCTTCTGGGGTACAAGTGAGGGAAGGGAAGGTCTCTCACATTTAAGATCTCTGCTTATACTCTAATTCTACCTGCTGGCCGGACTTTTCCCTCACAAAGTGACTCTGCTGGGGATTGTGGATTGTGGCATTTACATGCCAGTGGCTCATGTTGGGCGTAAGGACGATAGTTATATTTACTTTCTTGTTGGGTCTGGGTCAAGCTGATGATATTTCAGAATGACAAAAACCATAGGTAGAAGGATTTCTGACTGTAAGACCTGCCTCTGCACTTAACCTCTCAATAAAGGAATTGCTTGGAGCTTGGACTACTGCATGGGAAATTAGATCACTTGTATTTCTAACTGTCAAATAGCTGGAAAAAAGTGAGGGGGCAAAAAAAACAGATAAAGTTATTAGCTGAAAATCTCAAAAGTTCCTAGGAGATTTGAGCAGCCTGATTACAGTGAAACTGACTGAAATAGAGCTAGGTTGCTGTCTGTTGAATGAACGTGACTTCGCACTTCTCTTAAAATATACGAAAGCATGGGGAAAGAGGGTGTAAAACTATATTTGTGAAAAAGCTTTCAGGGTGATTTATATGATGTAAATCCAAGGTACTAGTGCTTTTTTATTTCTTTTTTTTTATTTTTTTTATTTTGCCTTTCAAGGTCGCATGTCTCTCATTCAGCTGATAGATGAAGATATTCTTCAAGTTCTACTATTTGGAACAACTTGCTGCAATACAATTAGCTGCATTACTAGGGGTAAGGAATTGCCGTGCTTGGGGAAATTGAGAGCTGTTGCTTTGAAAAACATAGACAAATAAGTTTATGCTTTTCTACAGGCTTTCTATTTTGAGCATGCTCAGTGGCAATAAATTTGTATTGCCATCTTTTACATGCAAGTAGGTTTTGCAAGCCAGCAGGAAGTTATTAATCTATCGCTTACTGTTAAGATGACAGTGATGTTTAGATCCAGAACTCAAGTAGAATGTGCATCACAATTGGATGCTGCTGGATAACAGTCCCAGAAGCTTCTTTATGATATGTGATGGATCTATAAGACAATTGTTTGAGGGCACTTGTGTATATTGTTAATATGATGCATGATGACGTGACCAATTATAGTAAGCTAATGTTCAAACAGCATGTCACAACCTGTGTATCAAAGTATTAGATCTCTTCTCTCAACAAACAAGTGATGCTAAGCAAGACGAGATGAAGAGTCATTGACCTCATAAAAGGTCAAAAACCTTTTATACTGACCTCCCTGCCACAACATAATTATTAGAACATTATTTAAATCTGTGAGGAGGAGAATTAGCTTTAATCTTGAAACGTGTGATTTGATTTGTCAGGAAAAAGCTTGTCATAAATTTCCAGAGGTGGAAAAATTAATGCATAGCAGAGGTTGTGGTGCTAGAAGTGTTTCCAAATTCCTGTACACAGCCAGCTGTGCTCCCAAAATGGGTGGTTTGGTTCAGGTGTGTAGAAGCCACAGCCCTGCTCCTCTCTCCTCAGGCTAGGCTAGAAAAATTTGCAACAAAACCTCTCCCTTGGGTTGTGGGTGTGGAAATTTCCCTCATTTCTGGGGTAGAAGAGGGAGTCAGGCCTGGGCAGTTGTCCTTCCTGTAACCTGGAATGTGTTTGAGTGGCACCAGCCCCAGAACAAGCTTGTGACATCTTTCAGCATCAAGCTGTCTGTTCTGAGCTGGAGGAACAGGCCTGTCTGACCTTTATTGGCTAGTTATCATGAACAGTGACTTCCCTTTCTATAAAGGCCACCCTTGCCACACTTAGCTGGGCGTGGAAAAGGATTGTGTGTGTTTGGCTTTTACGTGCATGGTGTAAGTGATGGAAATTGTGGTCTGCTCCCAAAGAAAATACTCATATGTGAAACAAAACTGCTTTGAATTGAGTTATTACACATCTGTTTCTGCAGGCAGTCAAGTGCAGTGTGCAGGGCCAGCATTTCAGCAGTACGTGGCTGCAATAAGATGATCCTCCTACTTCAGAATAGTTTTGGGTCAGTGTGGTCATTCTGGGTACTTTTATGGAGGATTTGTGAACTTACAGTTCTGTTGTGTGAGCAGAAAGTGTTATGAGGTAACATAAGTTGAGAGGTAACCTTTCAGCAGAATGGTTTGAGCTAAAATAAAGGAATTGAAAAAGAGTACAATGACCAAAAAAATCTATAAAAATGCAATTGCGCTAATATAATTTTATCACTTATTTAAAAATTTAGTCGACCCAAAAGACTACCAAGTGTGAAATTAAGGAACAGCTCCTCTACTTTTATGGAAATCACTCTTCTTCACTTGTCTAATAGCCTGATTTTGTCAGATCATTTATTTCCATGGTTTTAAAATGAGCTTGACAGACAGAATTTTATAACACCACTTTACTGCAAATAAGAACATCATTTTCGCTTATTAAAACTGAAGCTTAGAGAAAGCATTAAAATTAACAGTTCACTCTGCTTTAACCTTTTGAATACTACTGTGACTTTACACTCCAGACTATGGGTAAGGAAAGACTTGGTGACTGCTGGGTACGTAACTCAAGCAGAGCTCTAAACAGACAGCCAAGCGAGGAGCCACTCTGGCGTACCTACAATCTGCTCACACTTACCTTGATAACTCTGTCTGTGCAAACGTTTAAAACACCACTGACAGAAATTAATACTTGCTCCAGTCAAGGTGACTTCGGGCATCAGAAATGTGCTAGTGAAGAGGGGCGGCGAGTCAATATGTTACAGCAAACATGGTCTGAGATTATAGGAATGCTGCTGCACACAGCAAACACCATAAAATGCAGCCTCTTCTCCTAACAGATGTTTCACTTTTTGTATGATTTTTCCTTTCTGAGCAATGAAAACTCTGACTGATCTTGGAGGTCACTGACAGCTGATGAATTCTCTACTCCATAGCTGGCAGTAACTCAAACATCATGGCAATGGTGGTGGGACACATCCTCCTCCAGCTTGGCTCGTCTCCAGAGAGGAATGTCATCTTCACAGCTACAGCTGGACCTTATCCGCGTTAGGGGCGGTGTTCAGTAATGACAGTTTAGATCAGGTTTTCCCATGCATGTTCGTGCAGCCTTGTTTTGCCCTCTCTGTTGCACGTCTGGAGTTACTCATTGCCATCAGTTCTTGCCCTAGTGTTATGTTCTTTTTTAAAAGCTAATTCAGTGAGGGAGTGGGAGTCCCAGGCCAGGCAGTCTTGTTGTGGCTCAGGCGGCTGCCTGTTAGCCAAGCCATCCTTCTGCTAACAGTGGTTATTCCTTGAAGTTAATGATGATGATGAAAATAGATTTTCTTTTTACGTTGCCTATATTTTAGAAGATAACAAGGACAGATCCCTTCCAGGATTTTCACTGGAAAAACTGATTCAGACCATGGCAGGACATTTGCCCCCTTTCTTTGCCAGCCCATACAACCTAAAAAATTAAGGCAACGGAGATAATCTCCGTTCAAAGGCTTCTGTATTTTGACCTTTACTCTCCCATCTGCAGGTCAGCAGAGGACATTCATCTTTTCCCTAGTCCCAGGGAGGTTTCCTGAAGTTTCACAACACCCAGGATGGAGGGGCAAGGACTCAAAATCTCTTTGTGTTTAAATAAAAAGGGGGGTGAATAGGAGAGTGTTTGCTTCTGGTTTTGACTATGTAGTTCATCATTTTTAATGGAACCCTTCTCTTCATCTTGCCACTGTCTTGATATAAGATTCTGGTATAGTTCATTTCCTGCCCTCAAATGTTCTGCAATGAAGAAGGCTGTTTCCATGCAGAGCCTTGCTGCTGCTTTTCACTGGGTTTCATTTCAATAGTTAAGATTGCTATATGACCTAATAAAGTTGTGTTTGAACCCCTCTAGATGAAAGAACTGTATAATGGAACAGTGTTATCAACATTGCATTACTGTTGCCATAGCCCTTTGGTCTTGTTACAGCTTATAACAGTGAGGGAATGTGCTAGATAGAGAACATGGAGCTCAGAAATTTCTCCACCACTTTTGCTGCAAGTTCAGATTTAGTTTGAGTTCTAATTGCTGTATCCTTTCGGTGTGATTAAACCATCATTCCTTGCCTTTAAGGATCAATCCTCTGGACCGGAGGTTGAGAATCAAATTGCCTCCGTGCCCTGAAGACTGAGAATCAAATGAAGAAGTTTACTGCATGGCGACTTCAAATTTTACTTGAACTAAGTCTAAAAAACGACCAGGGAACTTTTTTTACTGTGATAGGGAATTAATCTCCCATTCCTACCAGAAATGTTGTACAGGAGAGGCAGAATGGAGGAAGGTATGGTTGTGTTACTAGAAAAGGTACAGCCTTGTATCATCTTCATAAATAAAAAAAGCCCCTCAGCAGCCCAGACTGAAATTAAAGTGGATGGTGGAGTAATGTCTAGCAGTCTAAGTTTACAGTTCATCTACAAACTTGGTATGAGATAAGGAAAACAAATTTCTATCAGGAATCTTTTGGCAGCAAGTATGGAAATGAATAAACTTTTAAATTGCAATTTTCCATCATTGGGCATCTAAAAAGGACCATCAAGATATGGTAAAGATATGTTGTTATGAACCACAGCTGTAATAGTCAATTAGCCATCCAGTCAGTCAGTGTGCCAGAGAGGTACCATCAATTCTGAATTAATATGTGCTACAGCTTTCTTCAACGTACCAGAAGAAATACAGCAAGTGGAGTAACGAGTGAAGATGAGGAGGTGTTGGAATAGCCTGCAGTGCAGGGAAGTTTTTTATCATGTGACGCTGTCTTGCAGAAAAGCTTAGGAGCAGAAATCATGAATAAGAAATCCTAACTCAACATTTCTTCTTGGATTTGAAGTAAGAAGCGGAAATCTGCATATTTTTTCATCTCAAAACAAGGGCTCTCACATTTCTGCCACCTCCACCCCAAAAATGTTAAGGCTGGGAGATTAAATTTAGTCGTAAGAACTTGAAGAGCTCTTAAGAGGCATCAAGGCCATCCTTGTGGCTCAGGGTGGTGTAACTGATCACTCCTGTGTCATTCCCGCAGATGCTTGGCTCGTTTTTGTTTAAAAAACATCACTTTGGGAAGCTGCACAATCTGTCCAGGAAATCTCTCCCTGTGCTTCACAGGTTTGGCCATACAACGGTTCTCTCGTAATAACCAATCTGACTCTTCCTTCCTGTAATTTAAACCTGTTATTTCTTACTCTATTCGTTGTGGCTTAGGGCAGCTTTGAATCCATTCCTCTTTTCTGCAGCCTTTAATGTGACTGCAAATTGTTATCAGGTTAAAATGTAACATACCTCGCTCTTTCCTTCGCTGGCTTAATAATGCTGGTTAATTAACCTGCTAGGTTATGGCTTCTTGATTTATCATTGCATCTAGATTTTCTCCGCTTGGATCACAGCCTTGTTGAAGAAAGGTGCCTCAAACTGATAGCACCTGGGGTCTTCCCAATATAGAGAGCAGGGGAATTACTTCATTTCTTCATGCCTTGTAGTGTATGTGTGGTTTTATGCAGCAGAGTATGACATTAAACATTCTTTATAGCCCCAAAACACTTTCAGATCTCTTCTTAATTTGTCTGGCTCTTCCTATAGCTCAACATAGCTCTTGCAGTACATTCTGGTTTGATCTCTTCGACAATTTTTATATTCCTAGCCTTTTATTTTGTCATTCAGGTCACTAATGAGAGTGTTGAGTAGTACCTGATCTAGACCCCCTGTTTGATGTCTCTCTTCCATTTTGATAGTGAACCACTGAAAATTGCTCTCTAGGTATGGTTTTCAGCCAGTTTTGCACCCACTGTGGTGTATTTTCATCAGCATTATGTGGGATGTTGTATTGGAAATCAGGAACAAGTGATAACTATTTCGATGTGCTTGAAAGGTCAGTGAGTATTAATGTATTAATATGCGTTTGGATATTTTGGCTGTTGAATGGATGCCCATTTTTACTGGTGCAGCTGGTACTTTTAAAGAGTGGTGCATAGAAATTCACTTGCTAATGAAAATTGCTAAGATATCATAAAGTAAAGAAATGGGTTATTGGGTTCAGAAAACCAAGAATGACACTGAATCTAATTACCAAAGAGAAAGGTGTGCTCCCCTGAATTTGATGGAGATTTTATGTAAATCCTGTCCAGCTAGTCCACTCCAGGATTTGATTTACAAGTCAAACGGACAATAAGGATGCACATACTGCAGCTGCTCTAGTGAGCTACTAACTTGAGTGATAGACTTGCTATCATTTCTACTGTGGTTTTTGTCTACAATATTTGGTATTGGGGATGATCAGAATATAGTGACCTAAAGCTTTAGATTTATGGTAATAATTTTTTGTGTGGAAAGCAGAGTTTTGAATCTTACAGGCGTGTCCTACTTAACAGCACCAGTTGTCAAAAATCCCCACAACTACTACCATAAAAATTGGAGGAATAGTTGATATGCACCAGTCACTCATCTTTAAGCACTTAGTAGTTTCTTGGGCTGTGAAGTAGCAGTGGTGTGTTTCAAAACTTGGTTGATGCTTTTGACATCTCTGCAGTCTATAGTTCATTCCAGAGTTGAAGTTGTATCGGATGGAAGTGACATGGTGGTTTGTGTAATTGGACCAATCCAGCAGACTGCACGATGACCTGTTCTGCTTTCTGTGTTGTTAATCTTTCTGTGACTCCCAGGCCAAAGAATTCCAGATGTCTTGAATCAGGGGAAGAATTTTACCTGTAAAATCAGATTATTCTTTTTTGATCAGAACTCTTAAGAATCCCTGTTCTGAGCCTGCCTTCCCCATCTAAGTACAGATGGCAAACTCCTTGAACTACATTGGCTCTTACAGTAGGAAATGTGTACTTATTAAAAGGAAGGCTTAGTGTAAGGGATGTAACTATAATTTGTGCCATAAGCTCTCCACATGTTTTTATGCACTGCTAGGAACCTCATTGACTTTTGCAAGCCTTCTTCCATTTCAGTATCAGGAGAATAAATTTCAGCTCAGTGTGCTATCTCTACCTGGGGTTAGGTTTAACTGGGAGAATTTTATATAGAAAAGAACAAGCCTCTGAAGGTGACATTTGACTCTGTATTCTCTTTAACATGCTTTCTAATGTTGTATAATATAAGTTAACTTGGAAGCCATAAAACAAAACAAAGAACAACAAAAAACCCCACCCAAACAACAACAACAAAAAAAAGAGGGAAAAAAACCATGAGACTTGCCCAGAGCTTCAGAGACGAGTTAAGGCAAAGTCTCCTGGCTTTTGTTCTGCTGGAACTCCACTAGCTCTGGTGGATTCTGCTGATTTAGATCATGCAAGTGGCTGGGCTTAGATTACACTAATGGTGTTAAGGCATATTCAGGCAAACCCTTTATTCATCAGTTCTGTGATGAGCACTTCATGCATAGCATCTTCTTTATCATTCCTCCCCATAATTCGATGTTAACATTTTCCCTTTCCTTGGTCTTTAAGATGTAAATAATCATCTGATTAAATATCTCTTGAGAAGATTATGCTATGGATAGAGGACTGTCACTGCACCCCTCACAATCAATGTTTCACTTGTTTATGTGATATATGTACACCTGTGAGTAGTTGCCATTACCCTTGATTGCAGCGTGGGAGACTCCTAGCTTGAAACACAACCATGCAAAAAACCTTTTTTTTTTTTTTTTTTTTAATAGTGTCTTTTTTGCAAATGCAAAAGCAAGGAAATACACTGAGACTGTAGATAAGGCAGCATTAACGCTGACAAAAAAGTAGTGTAACAAGACTGTAGCAGTCACTGGAACAGCTCTGGTGCCTCCATTGCTGTTATAGTGACCATTGTGGTTTATATAGAACATTTCTTAGCAAAAAAAAAAACAAACCTGATTTCTTCCTAAAAATAAAATTCGTGTAATATCAAATGCTAGATACATGCTGGGTTTTTACTGAGGCATCATAAGCCTTTGCTTACAAACCCTTACCTGAGAAATTAATTCACATCCTTCCACTTCCAGAAACGTTGCGTGTGGGTTGAACACCTAGCTGGAGAGCTGTACAGAGCGGAACAATAAAAGGCAAGGTATCAAGTGTAGGGAAAGTTTCCTACTAATGGAATGCAGGGGATAGCGTTTGGTCCAGTGTTATTTAACATCCTTGTTAATGGTCTGAAAGAGGAGAGTAAACAGCTGGTTAATGAAATTCACAGATGATACTAAATTGGAGACGTTATAAATATCACTGAGGGCAGCGAAATAATAGAAAGGGAGCTGAGATCAGAAACATGCCAAAGAAATAAGGAAAGGAATGTCAGCTGGGACAAATGTAAGGTAATGCCCTGGGGGAAAACGGAAACAGCTCTTCTGTCTGGGAGGGAAAGCATGACAAGCAGTATCAGAGGCAGATTTCAAAGGCACCCCAATTCCACAGCGTAACCTGGCATGGACCAAACCCCAGCAATCCACGTCAGCTTTGCACCACAAACACAGCACAGCATTGGCGGCCAGCTTCTCTGCACCACAGAGTGGGGAAAAGGCTGGTGTCTAGCTGGTAGAATGCCTCCACCAGAGCCGAGGATTCCCCTCCTCTGGGAAATCCTCTGCTGGCTGTTAAACTGGCTTTTGGGCTGCTTTGTGTTGCCACTGAGAGGTAAAACAGCTTTAGTGGGCTGAGAATTGGACCTGAAGGATGGAGGAGGATTATTTAAGGTAGCACAAAGAAAGAAAAGCTGAGAAGAGAGGACGGTAGGAGTCTGAAAATAAAATGTTATTAAAAATGGAAATTTCAGCCTGGATGTCAGGGGAAAAGCTCTTAAATGGTGAGATGTAATTAATCTGCAGAACAGTCTTCTGAGGGAAGGAGTGGAAGCCCTGTCAGGAGTTTTAAACACCAAATGGAGGAAATGCTGGAAAACATAGGATAGGAAACAGTCTAGAGTAAAGAGGGTGTAGGCTACATGTGTGTTCAGCTGGTCTGCTTGGTCCTGTCAAACCAGGATAACAATCTCCAGTATCTTTCACTATCAGAGTGCTCAACGTAAAAGTGGTGGTTCTGAAGAATTTCCATACACCCCAGTCACAGAAGCATTTTCACAAAAATACCTTTGCTGCTCTATACTGAGATTCACTGAGTAGATCTACAAGCTTTGTTGTTTCTTATCTGTGGCTGAATGGATGTCAGTCACACTGAAGACTGCAAAGGAACAACAGTATTAAAACTCTCCTTTGCTCTATATAGCCCTCTTTTTCAGTACATGCATGTCCTTAGTCCCGGGACTGAAACATTAGAAGTGGTTAGCATGGATGTAGAAAATTTTACTACTGTAATTCCAGCAAAAGGCTACCTGTCAGCAAAATAAATGCAAGTAATCAAACGTAGGTATGAATTTGGCTTTGAACTGGGGGAGCCATTCAACCATGCCTTAAGGAGGCAGAGTTCCTGGTGACGTCAAGTGCTGATGCCAGAGTACAGTCAGGCTGTGACCCAAACCCACCGCACTGGAACCAACTGGAATTAAAGCCGTGGCTGTTAGACTATGCAGGAATATGAAAATAGGACTGCATATTGTCCTATTGCCTTCCAAGTGAATTTAAGGAGGAGGTGAATGTGTGTGCCTAAAAGAACGACAAAAGATTTGTAAAAGAATGGTGAGGAAATATGAATTATCTAATACAGAGAACACTTGGAAATGGCTAAATGCAAAATCTGCCCAAGAAAGTTATCTCCTCAGTACAAAGTCTCACACTGTGATGGCTTACCTAGTCCTTCTGGGATCTGACTGGAGAAACTATAGATATAAAATCTGGATGAAAAGCTCTCCGTATTGGCATGTTGCATATACTGGAACAGGTGCTTTGCCAAAAAAAAACCCAACCCAACCCAAACCAAACGCTACATCTTTCCCAACTTTTTAATTTCCTTTGACTGTGAGGTTTGAAACTTGGCTAATGGTTGATCGAAAGTAGGTCTAGTATGAAACATGAATTATGGAATGTTTTTTTCTAGCAAGTTTGCCAGATAACGCAAGTACCTACTTTATGGATGATGACATCTACTACTTGCATATGTGTACATACAGCTGCATGTGGATTGGGAACACCATGGTAAATATGAGTTTAAAATGTGCCCATGTAAGTATGTGAGCAGGTATCATGCTTGATCAGATATAGTATGCAAAGAAAGCTTTGTGTGCAAAGGATTAAATAGAAAATCCAACCCTGTGCGTTTGAGAGCTGCTTCATTAAGACTTGCACTTAAGCTTTCCTACTAGATGTTAGATACTATTTGATCATAACAGCCTGGCTTGCTTTGATTATTTTATTTTTCTTATGGATATGTTGGTGAAACTATTTAGTTTCTTCTTCAAGATGTTTTCATTTCAATAATTGGATGCGTATGTCTCCTGTCAGTCTCCAAATGCAATAAAAGAAAGTTGAAGAGTATAAGCAGAGCCTTAATTTTCTTCCAACTTAGACCAAATGATGGCACTTTGCTGAGCCAATTCCAGCAGTGGAGTCGCATCAGGATGTAGTTTGATCCTCTGATTGCAGCAGTGTCAGTCCTACTTAAGCTAGCATGAGTAATAGGAGCTTTAATTCAAAGAGAGATCATTTCCTAAAAATCATCTCCTAATGGTGCTGAGATACTGTAGTTATCCCAAATACAGATGTCTGTTGTGCCTTAGACATCACAGCAAGGTACCTACTGGGTAAATGTTGACTTTTAAATAGATCTGTGTGAGTTGATCAAAGCTGCAGATAATGGGATATTATTTAAAGGATTTAACAGCAAATAGGGAAGAAATGCCATTAGCTAAGGGAAAACGTGTGCTGAGTTTTGCTGATGTCATTCTGACAATGAGATCTAAGATGTGAAGTCTCAACACCTAAAATGCTTTCAAAGTGGTAACACATCTTTGAGCCTCCCAGGGAGGTGGGTGGGAAGGTAGGTGGGCATTGCCCTGCCCTGGCAGTACCAGGCAAGTGCTCTGGCCACCCCACACTGCAGACCGTACTGACCCCAGATGCAAGTTGCGGCTTGCAGCAGATGAGGAAGGGGTTTGTTTCTCAGGTGTGAAGCAGGGTTAAGGGATGTGTGAGGAGCATTAGGAACAGTGGTCAGCCCCTTGCACCTGAGTACCTACTTGGGAGAAGCTGCTGTGGCCCTCCTAGCCTTGCCCTAGGGAAACAGGCTAGGCTGCAGGAGGGGCTGAGAACCAACTCTGTAGCTATCAGCCTGAGCTGCTGCAGCTGAGGGCAAGAGGCCACCTGCGTAGTCAAGAAGCAATCTGAGGCATATGCCTCACCATTTTCCTTAAGATGTAAGTACAGAGCCACCTTTCTTTTTCACAGTCACGTCAGAGCATCCTTCTTTGTTTGCTGAGCTCTGGCAAATCAAAGAAACAGCCCACAGGCAAAACACACCTTCGGTCAGTGGCAGGTCAGCCAGTCTCCTGCGGCTGGAACAACACTGGGGACTTCCACAAGGTGGATGCCAGTGCCTCCTTTGTGGGACAGCTTGGGGACCGGGCTCAGCAATCCTTGCATCAGCAAGGCAAGAAAGCCATTTTTCTTCCATGTGGCATAGCCACAGTCTTCTGCAAAAGGTAGATTTAAAAAATCCTGTGTGTATATCTGCTCTGGTGCAGCGTTTATGCACCTCTGCTGCACTTGAACCTACTGTAAATATAGGCATCGAGTTTCAGACTGCTGCTCTCCAAAACCACCCAATGTATTTACGCAGCAGTTGTGGAATTGCAGTAACTGATAATTCACCTTCACAAATGAGACTTAGGTGAATTTTTTTGTCATCCCTACTAGAGCCATTCACTTGGTTATAGCTGAAGTGAGTAAAATATAAATGGGCATGTAGGCATGACTGGGTTTGCACCTGCATTTGAGCTTACTGGAATTCGTATCAACTATATTATCTCCACCAGCAAGAAGAGGCCTGATGTAGAGTTTGCTGAAGAAAACTAAAGCATTGTCATTCTCTTCTCCAGTTTTGGATCAGATCTTCATTTGACTTGTCAAGTTCTAGGGCTTCATTCTTGCATAACTGTTTTTTCTACTGCAAAAATCTGACAGCAAAATGAAACGCAATAGTTTCAGAAAACTGTCAATTTAACAGTAATTTTGTAATAAAATAATACCTCATTCTTATATTTAATTTTCCTACATAGATTTTAGAGTGCTTTTTAAAATGGTAAACTTTTAGGCATAACATTTTAAAACCCAAGATACACAATAGTGTATCAGTCATTAGGAGAACACAATATATGCTCTTAGTTTCTCACATATGATTGTAATAAAAGGAAGCATTGAGGATTAGCAAAGAGTATCAGTTCATAAGTATCTCGTTTACATATCCTGACAAAGTACATTACATATCTTGATTATTTGTCTGAGGAGGTGGGACAGAGAGGAGGGAGAGTGGAGGATCAATGTTTGCCCAGCAGTGCCTCAAAAATCCTGTTGTTAACAGCTCCCAGCACACTGCTGCAGTACATGGCTGTTGTCTGACCCATTTTACAGGGGTTGAAACTCATGGACAAGGAGGGAAGAGATAATCTAAAGACACCTTTGTCATCGTGCCCTCAGAGTTAAGTAAATGTCTAACTTTCGTTGGAGTTTAGGAACCCAAATGTCTGGAAGGATTTAGGTCTTGGTGACTCAGTATAAAAAACGAGGATAAAATCAATAATCATGATTTCTAGCCCTGTACTCCAGCAACCTTGTATTATGGAACCATTCCAGTTGTGTTAGACAGCTTCTCCCAAAGTCAATGTTGCTGATACCTTCTAATAGAGCTACCTGGATAAAGAAAATCCCTGTCAGATCGATGGGGTTCTCCAGTTTGCTCATATTTCCTGAAGATTGATGAGGTGAGCTTTGAAAGGGAGCTTCATATGCGATGGCTGAACACTGGCCCACAATTTCACCGGATGCTTAAGTTTCTTTAGTGGGCTCCAGATAATTACTCTGAATTTTGCTTTTTGGATTAGACCTTCTGTTAGTTATTTCTAAAAAAATATTACTTAAACATTTCCAAGAAATTTGTCTTTTACTGAAAATGGACTATTTAATTTCTATTCCGCTGCACTTTATGTTTATACCATCTGACAATTCTGTCTGTACCCAGTATCCCTTCTGAGGCCTTGATGGGTATTAATGATGAACTGCTGCTCAACTATCTAAAATATTTAAATGCCCTGTTGGTCATGTAAGTGTTTTTGAAGCACATCAAAGACTGAGACGTTCGCAGAGGTCTCCCTTCACTCATGCTTTCATATTTTCCTACTTGCTTTTGAATACTTGAAAACACCTGGGCTGGAATGGTGCAAATAAATGACATCTGATCAGAGCCTAAAAGCTGGAAACCATTAAGTTCACTTGAGAGGAACAAATTTCCTCCAGTGTTCAATGGAACTCCTCATGACGTTCAATAGAAGTCCCCATAACTCCTGGAGCTGTTGGAGGCACTCAAACTATTTCCCTGTAGTTGGGGTTAGAGAAAGCTTTTTGAACTGAGAAATGATTTTGACAGTGTAGCCAAAATGTTCCTTCCCGAAACGTTGGGCTTATTAGCAAGAAATAAAGAGTTTCTTCATCCCAATTCTTCTTTCTTTGTCCTGCTGCTAACTCTGACCAGTTGGTCACCTGTGACCTCTCAGAAATGTCTCGCCTTTTGTGTGTGCAGGGAGCTGTTTGCAAAGCAGCCCTGCACCAAACAATTTTACTTTTTGTGGCCTATGTTGCAGTAAACCTAATCAGCATTTATAAATCAGAACTTAAAGTAAAAGTAGGATTTTATAAACTAAATCATCATTGTATAGCTTCAGAGTAATAAATCAGTCACTTGTATCTGAAGTGCAAAGTGAAGATTTATAAATCAGAGCATTTTATTTAGGAATTTCTCAGCATGATTTGTAAATCTGCTGTAGAATTTGTAAATCCAGATTGGGGTATGTAAATCCATTTCATGACTTATAAAGCAGTTGAATGTTTTAGCTAAATCTAATGTTTAAAATAATGATTTCTGAATCAAAACTTTCTGCTAAAGATTTACTGGTGAGTTTTATAAATCAGAGGCAAGATATATAACTCAAACTGTGAGAAGTGCAGATTTATAAATCCAACTTGTAAATCAACAGAAAAAACACCATGTTTTACACTAAATAATATTTTACAAATGGCACCTCGTACATCATGCAATTGCCACAAATCTTCTACATGGGAGTCAGGGTACATAATGTGTGACTGAATCAAAAAGAAAAACCGTGTGAAGGACTGAACGGTGGGTTAAATGCTACGCTTGAGCCTTCCAAGGTTTGGCTTGTGTTCCCGCGAACCAAGTTCAGTGGTGTCAACCTAGTCAGGAGTGGACATTCGTCCAAATCAATACAGGATGTCATAATTCATAACCTTGGCAATTTCAGCGGAGGGGAGGCCTCACACAGGAATAACAGGGGTGTTGTAGATCATGATTGAAAAGCATTGGCAGAGCTATGTAGGGAACCTTATGTAGCACCTGTCTGCAATGCACCTGTTATAACAGGCTGTCCCTTTTCAAGGAGCCAAAATCCACCAAAAAAAAAAAAAAAAAACCAAAAAACCTCTAAACTCCAATAATCCATCAGAACTTTCCACTAATGTAATATTTTTATGGAGGGCGGAAGGGGAAGGAGGCAAAAGTGAGATTCTAGTTGTATGCAGACACTGTTAAAAGGATTTAAGAGAAATACTGACTTTTTAATTTCCAAAGCAATTTGTATCCCCACAGCAGGACTTCGGTCCAGAAGCAAATGCCAGAGAATACAATTGGCCTATAGGCTTTATGTCTTGATGGCTAGAAGTTCTGATATGGATTTGGAGGTGGTGGGTCTGTGTTGGAAAACACTTTTTCCCCTCGCCTTATCACTTGTTTAGAACTTGTTTAGAAGCAGCAGTCTGCCTTTGATGGCCAGCTAGAATCACAGCTCAGAGCTTTCCCTTTCCTCCTACCTTCCACCTTCAGTGCTGACATGAAGCTGCAAATCTTGGATGTGGGATAGGATGGCAATGCCTCTTCTGGTACCTTTTTAGTAGGGGAAGCAGAGCTGGGGTGGCCCCCAGGAGCTCAGGAACTCACAACCAGGATGCAGCAGTGGGTGTCCATGGACACTGGGCTTTTCTATTCTTCTCTAGTGGGTAAATTCAAAAGGTAGGATTTGAGAGCTTCAGTTGGTATCTGAGTCAGAAAACTACTTACAGTGAGGAAGTTTAGCTGTCCTTCCTCCTGACAGAGTTTTTCACCTGGGAGCAGCTTCCTGTCACCTACCTATGAGTGAAAAATACGTTGTGTCTCAAAATATGTTTTTAAGATTCAACTCTTGGGAGGTTAAAAAATTAGTCAGGATCATCAAGCTGAGATTTGTAGATGAGTGCCACTAATTTTTATAATAGGATCCTTAATTGGCTATTTTTCAGTTTCAAAGTAAAGAAATTACAAATGAAATTTGCATTTAATATAATTTAACAGAATTCAGTTCCGGAATACAAGAAGCTCTGTATATTCCCTAATGAAAACATTGAGTTAAAATAGGGTTGGAGTTGAGAGCGCATTTCAGTAACTTGGGGGTAAAAGAAATACACAGGGTGTTGTAATTATCCCTAAAATAAATTTTACAAGCCCACAAAATTCAACAGACATCATTAAGCTTAAAAGAAATGCAAACATGTTAAAGAAGCGAAATACCTAATTAAGGCAAGTAAACAACCTTCACCTTGCCCTGCAGTGATGTCATATAATGATTGTATATAGTAATTGTATAGCTATGGATTTTATTGTCCACTAGAAATTATTTTTGATGATCCTTTGAATTTTGTACTTCTCTCTTCCTCTGTAGCATCCCTGCATGGCAGAGAGAGACAGCAGATGCTGAGGAAGGAGGAGTAAGCTGGGATGTGGAGATAAAGGGTAGCTTTGAGGGGAGAAGCAGGCAGGAGGGAATGCATGCAGGGAGAAAGAGGGGTCATTTGGGGACAAAGGAGTGTCGGGGACAATGGCACATAACTGAGTGAAACTGTGGCTGGGCAAGTTGTCTTTTTAAGGTCTTTTTGACATTGCTAACAACAGAGAGGAGCTGGGTTTTTGGACTCCTGTGGGTGAGCAACAGTTTAAAGTGGGATCACAGACCAAGGACTAGGGTAGGAATGTCTCCAAGGGGTTTTGTTTGCCAGGTAAGGTCTTTGCAAAACTGCACCCAGAGTCCTAAAGTACCTTTTCCTGATGTGTTTCTTCCTATATCCCTGCTTCAGAGCCATCATCTGTTCTGCTGCAGTATCCCTGGGAGCCAAAGCTGCCTTGCACGGGGTCATGCAGCTACACAGACTTTGTACTGGTGGCCAACTCTTCCAGAGCAAAAACTGTTCCAAATGAATCAAAGATTTCTTATGCCTTCAACTCTTTGCAATCATTTAGACTGGACCATGAAAATTAGGAACTGAGTGGATATTCCCATAGGCTGTTACACAATTAAATGGAGCAAATTCCTTAGTAACTCTAGCCTTGGAACTGTCTGCAACAAGCTGTGACTATCTGGAAAAACTTGAGAGTTTTTGCTGTTGCTATTAAAATACTTGAACCAGTAGAAGGCTGATAGTGTGTAAAAACACTAGGTTGTTTTTTTTTTTTAGATTATACATTTATGGATGAATCTTTCTGAGTTATAAGCTAGGAGAGGATTCGGTGCATTTTTTGAACATTATAAAAAGTTCATCCCTCACAATTAACTGCTAAAGCTTATCTATAAAGCCTCCACTGCATTTTTGAGTTTCCTACTTCCCTTTGGATTTATAGTCCAGTACAGATAGAACCTAAGTTTTTTCCCCTTCCAATACTTGCGGGTTTTTAATATAAAAAATTCTCTTGCAACTTTTCTCTTGTAAGTGCTAGACAAATGTTTTGGTTGTATCTTTTTCATATCATGGTAACAAACAGGTCTTGAGTGAGTTGCATTCAACCCCTCAGAAAAATCTCTGACTGAGTTTCTTCTTTGGGAGACAATGCAAAACTGTTTGGGCCTGCAACTGACCTGGCAGTTGTCTAAATACATTAGGATGCACTGCTGCAAAAAGCAAGGTTGCATCTGGTTCCTCTGAAATGGTTGCATTTTCCTCAGCTAGCCTTCCCTGTTCTCCAGCATAACCCAGGAATGAGAAAACTGCTGAGAAGAATCCAGGCTATATTCCAGGAGAAGTAACGAAGAAGCAGATACTTAAGTGGGTTTGAATGCAGAGAGCCCTGTTCAAAGACATCTCAAATATTACTCTACTACTTGATATGACTTCTTGACTTATAACATTTTGGTTCTTGATAGGAGACAAAGTTGAGTGGCAATAGAGTCTTAAGCTATACAGCAATACTTGAAAAACCTGTGTTGAAAGTGGAGCTATGTCTTATGTCATGATATGGAATTTCTGATAACACTAACCTCATCAGCTCTCACAGAAGGTCAAATCCTGAGCCAGATATGGCAATATGTACATTTTGTAAGCCTGTCTAGGCTCCAAGGTCACTCAGTCCTAGTCAGATCTTTGAGCCAAACAGCTGCTTCTTGGACCACAGATCATATCTCCTTGGACATGCAAGTTGTCTATTGCCTGCCTCCTGGAGCCTCCTATTTCAAGGCATCCGAGATCCTTGCTTGTAACTGTGGATGGGAGAATCACACTGATGAAAGCAATGATTAGAGCATTAGAAAATCCAAGTAATTATCCTAATGCAAAACAGAGAGGACTAAACACCTCAGCAGGCTGTGCTTCAGTGACTGTGATCACTAGAAGAAACTAGAAGATTATTTCCCTTGCACCTAACCTCACATCTCAGAAAGCCTAACGACAGTTGTATGGCTTCCTGATTTACAGTCACATTACCAAAGCTAATTACCGTTTTCATAGGCTTGTGATTCACTCCCAAATCACAGAAATTGGTTTAAGGTTTCCATCACCCCTTCTTCTTCTGGAGGTGTATTCTGAAAATGCAAAAGGGAAATACCGAAGTAAGAAATACATAAACATGGATTAGATTACAAAGATATGTTAGTTACTTGGTAGTTGTATAGTGTACAATTAAAAATAAATACTATATTAATGCCAGTTTCTTCTGGTTATACATGATGAGACTGCTATTCATATAAAGAACTGAAATTACTTTATGAAAAAAGGGAAATGCTACTCTAGTCTTGTACGTAAGAAGAATTTATTGAATATTTTACAAGCAGCATATACAATTTATTCAAATCCAAGTTCTACAGAGGTTGAGTGTCAAGACTGGGAAGTTGAGCCCAAAACATTAGACTTCAGATAGGACTTTTTCTCACCTTTCAGCTCAGAATTCCCAGCAGTGACAATACATCAGAATGAAAACCCAAACCATAGTGCTCCATGCCAGAAGCAGCATAAAGACCTGTCTCTTGTCTCCTCATCATAAATACATTCAGCATGACTGACCAGGGCATTATTCACTGTGGTATGTAACCCAGCCTTTACATTGTGGAAGCAACACAGGAGAGGAGACCAACAACCCTGGATGGTATAAAGATATGATAATCTATAAAAATTGGTCTCTGTCTTGCTCTAGAACTCAGGTCAACTGGTGGTACAGTGTGGGTGACAGAGATGACATCTTTAGTAATCTTGCTGACCTTTTCCCCTTTCCTGGCTTGTAATATTAAACTCAAAGGGAATATATCATTATATAATCAGGGAAGATTACTTTCCTTGTGTTTTGTGTTTGCACTTTGTGATGCTATAAGAAAACTGATTTTTTTTTTTATTTTTTTTTTCCCCTGGCAGTAAATGGATTTGCAAACTTTTCATGTCAAAGATTTAATCAAAAATTATTCATCATCTTCTTGAAGCTTCTGTATGTGAGGGCTTCTCATCAAGGCTTTGCTCCATTTGTGACAAACATAGCTCATAAACTTTGTCTGACAAGGGAAGACAGATTATCTTCTCTTAATAACTCTTATATCTCAGTTTCAGAGAGGAAAAAATAAACAGAAAACAAAAAGTTCTAAATGCTGCCATTCATTTTGTAGCCATTTCTTCATCCAAATTGTTGGAAAGATTTCTACCATATAAGGTGTGACTTGCAAAATTCCTAGTAATTCAAGCAAAAGGAACAAATCTACAACAGAGAGAGCAATCAGCTGCTATATGGGTTTCTAATGCCACTGCCCTCAGAGCTAAAGGGAGAGTCTTGTTATTTTGGGCTGCAGTCTCCTAATGTGGGTCTTCTGTCTTTGCCTGACAACTTAAATGTCCCTAGTTGCCATTTCAGGGTGATTTTTAGCATAAATACCTGTTTTGATCCACGTTGCTGTGTGTTTATTTCTGTTTGAGAGCTCACAATCAACCTGGGTTTGCAGAGACTTTGAATGACAGTCTACTCATGGATTGCAGCTGAGAAGAAAAGTCCACTATAAGACCAAAGGACATGCTATTCTACCAGGAAGAAAAAAACAAAACTTACTGTGTGACATTAGTGTAAGAATGACCCACAAAATCATCTGCCTAATAGAAACAGCTTTTATGCTACAAGTGTTTATGTAAATACCTAAGAATATACGATATGATTTTAGCTCAAAAGTCAGCAGAGGAGGCTTTTTTAGTGTAAGTAACTATGTTATCTGTTGAGATTTTGGGATGAATGACCTAAGGATTTGTTGGTTACTGATGCAAGGTAAGGTAATTGCTAAAGCAAACCGAGAACCCTACCTCTTATGTTTCCCTAAAGAAACTCAGTGGGATGTAAAAGGTCCTGTTCCTCTTCTGCTGTTTGCCACCAACATGTTTTTTTC
Source organism: Jacana jacana (assembly GCA_013400555.1). Classification (NCBI taxonomy): domain Eukaryota; kingdom Metazoa; phylum Chordata; class Aves; order Charadriiformes; family Jacanidae; genus Jacana; species Jacana jacana. The sequence continues at coordinate 19,505 of VZTM01006656.1, read as the reverse complement.
ATCCAAGACCCATGGAAAGAGCCTAAACTTCTCTCTTAGCTAGACAGAGCTCCTTCAGAATCCCATAAATTCTGCAGATATTTTGCTTCTTAAAATATGCAGGGCAGGGGCCACCACTAAACAAGTTTCTCCATCTTTTTCTTAGGTTTTTCAAGCATTTTCTCCTCTATATCATATCTAATACTGGCAGCTACTTTGTCCAAGAAAAGAAGTGTTTGAGGAGATACTGCTTCTGCGGTGGCTGGTTGGATTAAAATCTTCATGGACAAAGACTCTTCAGCCTCTCAGAGCAAAATGTCCCAGTGTGTAAATAATTGACTTGTTTTCCTTTTAGCTCATTTGGATTTTTCCTGCTGCACCTTGTGACCGTTGCCTCTTGTTCTTTTGCTCTGCGTATCTGAGAAGAGTCTCTACTATAACCCTGCCTTAGCTGGTACAAGCAACTAGATTCTCCCTAAACCACCTCTTCTCCAGGGTAAACAAATTCAGTACCCTCAGCCTGTCCTCTTATGTCTCCAGTCCACTGGGGTCTCTCCAGTTTGATGATATTGCTGCTGAACTGTCCCTGTAGCTATAAAACTAGTGAGGTTGTTACTAAGACCACAGTCCTGTGTGATACTTGAAGCTCTGAATAAATACACAACCATGTTTTTCTCTTTCATAAAATTACCCAAAAGTGTTTGTGTAATAAGGATGCTAAAATAATCTTGATTATGCTTGTTTATATCAATTCTCACCAGACACGATAAATATTAATGCAAGAATGAGTGTAAAGTAAATTGAGATGATCACAAACCAGCACTTTAAAACGGAATTGTCATCCAGTGGATCACCCTGTCTACAAAAGATGGAGATAAAATATATCAGTTGGCCTTGTAATTATTAGCTTTTGTGTGTTTGTGTTCCTTATGAAACCTGGAAACTGAATTTAAATGTGGAATCAAAGCTTTCATTTGTTAAGGTAGAACGCGCTCAACAAGTGGCATAAGGACCACTTGATTCTGATAGTTAATAATTTTACTTGTGTGACAATAACCAGGCCAGCATGTGTTAGTCTGCTAATAGTGTATATTGATTGTAACAAAACAATCAGGGGAAATTGAGAAGGGGGAAACCGACAATTAAAAGGCATTTAATGGAAAAAACCTCACACCAAACCCAAAAGAAGTCACAGAGAATTACAGCAGTGGGAGCTGCCTGAGTCAGAGCAGCCCATCTGGCTAGATCTTTCCAAGGAAAGAAGGGGAGCTTGGGAAATTAAGGGAGACACCGAATGAATGCAGATGGGTCTGTTGGCTCCATGAACTGAGCCCCAGTGACACAGCTGATGAGGCTAAAGTGAGGAATGTTATCTGCTGCTCCTTGTAGTTAAGTGTCTTTCCTCTTTTGCATATTTTAAATTTCCTCTCTTGCATGTGAATTGTACAACAGTGAAGTTAAACCCTGTATTTCTGCTCTTTCATTGTGCTATTTAAGATGCTTCACTTGATAACTCTGAGAGGTTGATTCCACGAGTGTGGCTATTACAATGAGTCTGAGGGCTTCTTGCCCACTGAGGTGAAGAACAGGATGGGTGAGCGGCAGCCTCAGTGCATGACACTTTTGATAATTAAATGTATGCTATACTTTGTTATAACCTTGAGTATCCATTTAAATGGCTGTGCTGCTAACAAAAGGACATCCAAAAAAATGGATCAGGAATTGGGTATATGTGAAAGATGCCTGTGCTTATGCAGTACTTTGGCATGGCTTTGGGCATGCATTGAGCGTGTCTGCCCATGCTGCAACGATCAGCGCTGCTGGACACACGATTGGCACAAGAGCCAGCAGCTCATGATACATTTTATTTGTGAATTTCTTTGCAAAGATAACTGAAGAGAAGCCTTAGTCTTTATTTCATCTGGGGTTTTGTTTTGTTTTGGGTTTGGGTTTTTTTTCTGCTGTTTATTTGCTTCCTTATGATAGGTTTTCTGGGCCATGCCCAGATGATCAGCTGTTGTCTAGCTCAAGGCTTCATAAAATGTGGTTTTCAAATGAGTTAGTGATAGTTGAGTTGCATTGAAGTGGTCTATGTAGAGGTAGGAATCAGAACCCGTGCTATCACTTAGGATTGTATTAAAAAATAAAAGCTGGTTGTTTCTAATTTGGAGAGATTTAATTTAAGATATAAAGTTTATTGTCCTGGCTTCAGAAAATGTGTTTCTTATTCCATCATCTTGTATCAGTCAGGCCACTTCCCCTTTAAGTTGGTAGGCAAATTCCTGATTGATAATGGGGGAGGGCAGGTGGTATTGTGTGAAACCAAGCAAACAAGTGCTGCTGAGGTGAGGGCCTCAGGGGTCCTCAAAGAGCAGCTAGAGTTTTCCTCACTGTTCTTCTCTTCTTCAAGCATGCATTCAATACCTGGAGTCTGGCTGCTGGTGAGTAGTACTGAAAGTAGGGTGGAGAATACTTTTAAAATTAATTACTTTAATAAATGTTGAGTATCACCTGATTGTTTTTTCTTTTCTGGGTGGTTCTCCACCCTAATCTCTGTCCTGGCGGGTGATGGCTTTTACACATAGCAACATTTAGCATGGACTTCTTGGAAAAATTAGTAACTGCCTGTATTATGCTGGGAGGTGAATAGAGTATAAAAACCATCCAATTATCATTGTGGTAGATGAAGAAATAGGATGGTCTTCTTCTAGAGGAAGGAGAGAGATGGATTCAGATTTCCCCATGTCAGAAGTTTAATGACAGTAATAATCCTTGTTGGATGTACTCAGGCTTGCTAGGCTTTGTTCTAGTCTTTTTTAAAGAAGTTAACTAAAGTGTTAGTTATGATAAGGTTAATATCAACCTTACGTGTTGCCAGAAGTTTTCTGTATATTTTTATGTATGTATGATCATGAGGACACAATTTCCATGAATAATTAGAGGACTCTGTATAGTCTGAGACTTGATTAACTTTAGTGAAAATCTTGTGGAAAAATGATTCAAGTAAGAATGCAAGCTTATTTCTTAGTAAGTGAATTCAAAGCACTTGATGTCTTTTTCGACCTTAGACTGTAAAAACAGAACCAGCTATGCTGTTAGCTGGACTTTAAAAATGGAAATAATTATGTAATTAAGATTGTGCTTCAATTCTATTACACTATCCATAAAATTCCACAATCTTAGAAACAACTTGTTTTAAAATATTTTACTAAATATAATTCATATAACTGAATTTTATATCCTACCAAGTTGTGCAATTAAATAGTACATGGCTATTTCTTACAATTAAAGATTGCAAGGATCTTCCTACATACAATATGATATATTTAACAACTTTTTATGCTAAGTAGTTGACATAGTTAATGTTGTAGTCACTTAATTCAGTTTTAATTAGCCAAACACTAGTTTGAAAATGTGAGCTTTTCATTAACTGACATTGCTCATATTTTTGCTGCTTGTTTTCCCCATAGTTCTTTCAAATTATGTATGTATAATGTGTTAATGTTCATAAAATGCATTTATCATTGGAGGCGATGCCAAAATTATTGCAGAGTGAAGAGAAATATATGTGTGTGTTTTTTGACAGGGGTAGTTTGAGCCTGAGAAGATTAAGAAAAAAAACAACAAACCCAACATTTTCAAAGTAGTAACAAAGCACCACTCCTGCAGAAAACTCTTCTGGCTTGGTTTTGTCTTGGACCGAACTACCTAACAGTGTTTCTCTTCCTGCTCTTTGTCTGTATGCAGCACATCCATAGTAACAGCCTTTGAGTGTATGCAGGTTGATTTATCTCAAAAATGTTAAGAGAGGAAAAAGCTACAGAGAGAAGATAGAGTTAGTGACAGCAAGTGGAGAGTGAAGCAGGACCATCTGATGGTCACAGGTTTCCAGGCTGAGAATCTGTCACTGAGTAGCCTTGAATTACATAGAAACCAGGAGAACTTGGCAGAAAGGGATTTACACCCTGAGCATGGATCCAAGAGAAGTATTTCACGAGGGACCATTTCTAAAGGACTTCTATAATTTATTGTTTGATTCTGAATTATAAAACAGGGAAAAGGTGATATTAATTTGACTTTGTTATAATACTTGCTTTGCACTGTTAATCCTACTATCTATATAGCTGGGGAAAAGATACCAGCTGGTTATAGGCTAGAAATTACCATATTAATGTTTTATTTGTGTGGGAATATAGTTGTGTTAATTAATGTTTTGATGTGGTTACCAGCACTTAGTGGTCTCTGAATGTCCCCTGCTGACTTAGGGAAATTAGAAACGTTCAGGTATAAACGTGGTGGGGCCACTTATTCCATCTTTACCAAGGTACTTGGGGGGGATTCCCGCTTTATGAAGGGTGGTGGTATGGACTCGTGCCATCAGGGAGAAGACTTCTAGAGTCTAGAGAAGGGTGACTGGGGAAAAGGAAATGTGGGAGGCGTTAAGCTGAAAGGGGAGTTTTCAAACGATGCACGGCTTGGCTCCTGGCGAAGTTGTCTGTCTCTCAGTGTTGATTATTATTACCTCGTTATATGAGAAGAATTCTAGGTGCTTGTAGGTACAGAATTGTATTTACAATTCACTGTTATTTCCCAGTCTAAAAGACACTTCTTTTTCTTTAGTCACAATTGATTCCCTTTCTTATTTCTGAAAACTTCTGGGGTTTTTGCTTTGTTTTTCCTGCCAAGAGAAAAAAGCACCCCAAATGTAAAGGGATAGGAATGAGCTAAATGGAATGTTAATCTTGAAGCTGTCGCTTATACCCTTTGCTTTACTTTACTCTAGCTTTCTATCTTTCCATCTCCCTTCCTTCCTTCTACCTTCTTTGTTCATTTCTTTCTCCTCTTAATTGCCATTATTGCCAAAAAGTGTCTTTTAATATAAATATTTTAATCTAATGGAAAGGCACAGTGTTTATGCTATCGATAACTCTCCTGTGCTCAGTCTGCAGATCTGAAAGAGTTAAGCATACCAGCACTCTGTAACCTAGATAAAAAATATGCATTTTAATTTCTAATAAAAAAAAAAAATCAAGCAGGTATGAATAGCAATAAAATTGCTCAAAATGTTTAAATTGAAGGAAAACAATTGAAAATGGATTTAGAAATATAATGTTTAGTTAAGCAAGCTATAATGTTCTGTTATTTTAATCAGTATTGTGAAGCAATTTAAACTATGCTGGAAAAGAAAGAATTCTTATGTTTTAGCATATAATTCTCTCTCCCTCCCCCAAACAGTCACCAAAAATTCTTTAATGTTTCAGCCATATTCTATAGTCCTTGGCAATAGCGTGCCCTTTGTGCAAAGGATTTCAGGTTTTTGATCTGTTTCCTGGTGGGCTCCAGTACAGCCAGCCCTGGACAGGGCAGCCAAATGGACCTCCAGGCTGTCATGTGAAGAACTAGATGCTTTACATAAGTCCTGGAACAACAAATAAACAAAAATTCCACTACCAGAATCAGCAACCCAAGAGAGATGCAAAGGATCGAGTGCTCGGGAGGAGTTTTGATTCAGCAGTACCTCCATTACCGAGTAGGGCTTGTCCCCCCTGGTTCTCTGATGGCCCCAGCCAGTTGACAGTTCAGTGCTGACAGTCTCTTCTGGGTAACTGAAACCTTGGGCAGTTTAGACATGGGTGAGTTGGTTCAGATGAATGCTTTTGCTTTATATGCTTATCTGGAAAACATGTAGGCATATTTGCAGCCTTTGTTCTGATTTTAGTGATGCTTTCTTGATTCCTTGACCCTCACTGAATGAAGTGAGTCTATTGTGCCAGTTGTAGTGTATGCAGCATCTTCATGGGTGACTTTAATTGAACTTTTCTCCTTGTCCTCCATCTTCTCCAACACAGGCTTGTAGGTGTGACTATACCTCTCTGAGGACAATGCAAAACTCTTGCCTTCTTGGCACAAATATTTGCACCCTTATTGCCACAGCAGAAAAGAAGTGTTTGCTAATACAGACGTAGAGGTTTATCTTCTCAGGCTTTTTAAGAGCCTCAGTTCCACGAGGAGGTAGGAGTGTTTGTGTTCCTTCAGCCTGGGGGCACTAAACGAAGGTGGGCACTGGTCCCAGCTTATGCCTAGGCACTACCTGCAGGAACTACCACCTTTGCCAAGTTGTCTTTGGCTGCCCTGTGTGGTGATGGATAAGCCTGCTGCCCTGGTAGGGGAGGGCCCACTGGTTGCAACACTGTCCCTTTCGTGGCCTCTTCCATCTCCTTCCATATGGCACTGCAGGCAAATAGCTCTCTCGTGCTGACCCCTGCTTTACCCCACAATTGTTCCTGTCTGTTCATTTAAATTCCAAAAGAAATACAGAGAAAAGAGAGGATCCTGCCCTGCATCTGTAGAGAACCCAGCCTGGCAGCCCCCATCCCTGCTTGGATCTTATGGTATTGCTCCAAAAAGATTCCTTGGGAGGGAAGCTGCATTGGTGATAAATCACTGTGCCCAAGGCTGCTGAAGAAGAGAAGGAGAAAGGAAGCACTTTGCTTTACCTTTTATTTTCAGGGTGGCTGCATCTGTGGGCTGCAAAGGGAGGTTTCTCCCCTTAGTCATCCAATTCTCCTAACAGAGGACTTCAAATAGGGCGCTTCCTATGCACATTGGAGTGAATGGCATGCATGGGGACACCTTGATGCTCTACATGCAGTCCCTGCTGCTTTTAAAGATTTTTAGTATTTAGAATGTGCTTTTAAAAGAAAATTTGGGCTTTAGAATAGTTACTAAATCTCTGCAATGTGCTGAATTCCCATTCTGTGAGACTCCAGTGCCAGCACTGAACTGAGGGGAGGCGGGTGAACTTAAATTAACCCAGGAGAGGAGGGTGAATGCTGCTTTCAAGCAGCAGATGCTGCAGCACCAAATAAGCATATTGCACAATAAATAGCAGTCATGGCTTTAATTAGGAATTCAATTGAAGTTGGAAACCACTTGCCTACAGTAAAATTGTCCTATTTAACATTTCTATCAACATATTTTTTTTTATCATTGGCATTGTTGCTTTTAATTTAACTTTCATTTTTAACTTTCAATGTTAATAGATAAAGTCTTTTTTAAGACTACATTAAAAGTTCTTTCTTGTGAATCTATCTTGGTCTTTTATTTGAATCACAGACACTGAACATGTCTGAAAGGTTCAGGGCAAAAATTAGGCAAGTTTTTCAACTAGCTGTCCAAAATCTGGAATACCTGTGCTTTTGGATGACTAAATCTATTTGGAACTCCAGGAACATGCATTTAGCACCCATAAAAAGTGCCTTCTTTGAAACCTCTCATCTGGTGGATTGGAAAGCAGTCAAAAGGTGACAACCTGTCAATATGTGGCTCAGAATTAGAGGAATAGCAGCTTCACTTCCAAATAGCAAAAAGACTACCTCTAGGTATTGAGCTTCCTAAACAGTAAGTGCTCAGGAAAGAAAAAGCCATGCCTGCTTTGTTCCACCAGTGTGCTTGTAACTTACCAACTGTGGCTGTAATTGATGTTTAACTTTGAGGATTAGCTAGTTTTTCATGTTGGCAGCCTGGAGAAGTCTTTCCACACTTTCAGCTGAGGATCAGTGCATGATAAGTGATTCCTGGTGCCTGCAGAGGCACTTATGTGATGACAGCAGTAACAAGCCAAGGAGATGTGTGAGATGGGGCAGACAACATGAGTCAGCAGTGTGCCCAGGCGGCCAAGAAGGCCAACAGCATCCTGGCTTGTATCAAGAACAGTGTGGCCAGCAGGAGCAGAGAAGTGATCATGTCTCTGTACTCAGCACTGGTGAGGCCTCACCTTGAGTGCTGTGTTCAGTTCTGGGCCCCTCACTACAAGAAGGACATTGGAGTATGTCCAGAAGAGAGCTATCAAGCTGGTGAGGGGTCTAGAGAGCAAGTCGTATGAGGAGAGGATGAGGAAACTGAGCATGTATAGTTTGGAGAAGAGGAGGCTGAGGGGAGACCTCATTGCCCAATAAACCACCTCAAGGGAGGTTGTAGAGAAGTGGATGTTGAGCTCTTCTCTCAAGTGAGTAACGACAGGACCAGAGGAAATGGTCTGAAGCTGTGGCAGGGGAGGTTTAGATTCAATATTAGGAAGAATTACTTTACTGAAAGAGTAGTCAGGCACTGGAACAGCCTGCCCAGGGCAGAGGTTGAGTCACCATCCCTGGAGGTATGTAGGAAATGCATAGATATGGCACTTCAGGGCATGCTTTAGCAGGTGAGATTGTAGAGGGGTTTTGTGTGTGTATGGTTGGACTTAGTGGTCTTAGAGGTCCTTTCCAACAATGATGATTCTGTGATCTGCTAGTGGAAATCCTCTGCATCTGTCCATAGAGATGCTGAACTGGGAGGCACTGGGGCTCTGCTGGCAGGAGTAAGACCCAAAGACATCCTCTGAAGAGAAACGGGGATCCTTTTTGGTGAAGAAACATCCCCTCCATCCTCTTCACTCCCATTGACTGCAAAGCACTTGCCAACAAATACATACATTTCTAAATTATAAGCGTGTCTCTAAAATAATGAGTAAGCCCTTACTAACAGAATAGTGCCACATTTCTGAAATGTGCAAATACCACAGGAAAGAATTTTAGGAGGCACTAGTAGGTAAAAACCACAAACAATCATATGAAAGTAATCAACTCTAACAGTACAGAAAGGAGTAAAATTCTCTGGCCCCAAATTCCCTGTTATTTCACTTAGGGAATTTTTTTTCCTGGTACAAAATCTGGGATTTGAAGTAATCCTGGGATTGTAAGAAGGAGACACCAATCAAACTTTTGAGAAAGTTCAGTACCTACAATAATACCAGTACTTTCTACCCTTTATCTTCCCATCTGATGTGGGCACTTTGTATTGTACCAGAGGGGAGTGATTCTCCCTCTCTACTATAGTGAAATTTCTCCTGGATACTGCAGCCAGGTTTGGAATCCTCAACACAAGAAGGATGCGGACCTGTTGGAGTGGGTATGGAGGAGGGCCACACAAAGATGATCAGAAGAGCTGGAGCACCTCTTCTGTGAAGACAGGCTGAGAGTTGGGGCTGTTTTGTCTGGAGTTGAGAAGGCCCTGGGAAGACCTTATGGAAGCCTTCCAGTATTAGATAAGACATCAGGAAGAAATTCTTTCCTGTGAGGATGGTGAGGCACAGGAACAGGTTGCCCGGAAAAGTTGTGGCTGCTCCATCCCTGGAAGTGTTTAAGGCCAGGCTGGATGGGGCTTTGAGCTACCTGCTCTAGTGGGAGGTGCCCCTGCCCAGGGCAGGAGGATTGGAACCAAATGATAAGGTCCTTTTTGACCTAAACCATTCTATGATTCTAAGTGGAAAACTAGACCAATCTCACTAAACTCTGTGAAGAAATTTTGCCCTGCCCCAAATCTGTGTTCAAGCAGAAACTGTGTGTGGAGAAGGGACTGTTGTTGAGCCTCATTAGCTGGAGCGAAATTGCACCCTAATGAAAGTATCCTAAATTGTAAGCATTCATCTATTTAGGAAATAATTTTCCAAAGCTTACATCACACAAACAGTGTTTGTGCTGAGTGTTATAAGAGCATGTGAAGAGCTGAAATTTATCCACCCTGAAGCTGGATGTAATCTGATCAAAAGTACCCTGGGAAGAATGATATATTACTAAATGTATCAAAAGAAGAAAAAAAAAAAAAAAGGACTAGGAGTGAAGAACCTGATAATGTGGGCTCAGACATTGCTGAAAGAAAATACAGTAAGATTAAAAAGAAGGAAACAGAACTTTACACTTCTATTATACTGAACTCTGAATTTTTGGAGTAACTTATGGGCAGTTAACCTTCAGGAGGCAACCTCTGTGTCAAAAGTTTGACATACCGTGTTCCTTGAGCTCTCTAAAACTCTAATATAGCTTGAATTCACTTGTCAAAGTGTAGAAAGTGGTGGATTTCCAAATCTGTGTGTAATTTCAAGCAATGAGTCATAATCAATAAACTATTCCCAGAACTATAGTTAGGAAGGGAATAAAACCAATGTGAAATCACACAGGAAGTAGGGAAATAAGTTTTTGTAGCTGACAGGATATTGGCTACTGAGTCTGTATCCAGTTAGTTACATAAATAACATGTGGGGTTTGGGGTTTTTTTTTAGTAAGCATAACCAGTTCTCCAATGGATGGAAGGATATTTTTATTATTATTATTATTATTATTTGAGATTTACCTTTTGGGGTGGTTTCTGTTGCGGCATCTTAACACAAAAAACCACAAAATTCCGCTTTCACGTTTTGCCAAATGATTGGTTTCTGAGAGAAACTGTTCTCTTTCAGCATGGAAGCTGTTTGAAAAAATGTCTTTGAAACCAAATATGGAGCAAGTAGTTCCTGGAGTGGTTTCTAAGGTTTCTTTCGTGAATCTTTGCAAGGTGCTTTGAGATGAATGCTGCAATGTTGCTTTTTGCAGACTTTCTTTTTTTTTCCATAACTGGAGTAGATGTCTCTGAAAGACATATGCTCACAGACTAAGGGGCGACTACAGTGAGAGGAGCTGGAGGAGACCCTGACCAGAGTATGGGGTAAATCCTCCTGCTTTTGAAGCATATGTATCTGCTAAGATATGTGATATGTGTAGCCTTGCAAATAAAACCAAATCAAATTCAACACCCGAATGATGTCTGTCAGAGACAGGTTGGAATGCATGGATTTCACCTTTCCATTTCCCTTTTTTGTGAGGGATCTTGGATTTTCTTTGTCATTTAAAAAAATCTCAAGGAGAGTGCTTTGGATGTGATCTCTTTATACCCTCCATCTTCCATTTTAAGTGTGACCAGGATTAATATAACATATGCAAACTAAATCCAGGCTATTGCATTTACCAATACTGAATTTTTATGAAGATAGAGTAGCTTTTTAATAATCCTCTCTGGCTTTTATTTGCCTTCCTTTTTAATATTTCAATGAAAAAAATATTTGTTACCATTTGTTATTTTGCAATTTATTTTTTTAAAAGTCTATTTGTGTTGCTTTTGGCCAGAGAGTTACTGTAACTTGCTCCAAATTGCCGTCCTCGCGGAGCAATCCATGGAAATGTGTTGCTATTGTGTTAATACCAAACTATTTCATATCTAGAAGACTGAAATCACAGGGACAAGTGCAATATTTTTTTTGCTCGACTTCTATCTAATGAGCTCTGCTATTGGGCAATTGGAGATCTTCATTCTAGCCCTCTTCTTGCTTGTTCCTGTGTGACTGAGTGCATGAATTCTTAATATTCCCATTTCCCCATCTGTAAAATGGGAATTTTTATACTTTCCAGCTCTATAAAATTTATAATGCAATTAATAGGATATTGACAGAGCAGTCTGAGACCTCAGGTGGTAGGCACTATATGTAAACATTTTGACAGTTTTATTATTTCTTCTAGGTTAAAAATAGAAAAGTTTAGGAATTGCATTTGGAAAAAAGGCTGAGAGAATTTGTGTGGCTGTTGTCAATATTTTGTCAAGTACTTTGGCCATCTCACTATTTAAAAAAAATACCTCTCGTCTTGACATGCTTCTATTTAAAATATAGTCCCCGTTCACATATCTTTTCAGCAAGCTCCTTGTATTAATAGGAAAGCCATTATTCCTCGTGGGAAGGAAATAAAAGGAAAAGGGAAAAGGCTTTTGTGGGGTTTAGACCTAATATTCCTGTAATGTTGACCTATTAAAGTTCAGTACAATACATTACATTATTTGGGAATACCACTGACTAACCCAAAGGATCAGAACTAAGAATAATGTTTCTCACTATTCTTTTTTTGGCTGACCTTTTGCTTAGCTGTGAGCTAAGGTCATTTTCACTCTTGGCTGGGCTTCCTTGACAGCTAAGATGGCTTCTTTATGAAGATACGGAGATAAACTAGGGTCGCGCATTCATTCACATTGCTAAAACCACTTCATCAAATACTCCTATATAAAATACTCCTGATCTAATCAAGAAAACATCAAAATCCTGCAAAGTGCCCTTGTTAATCCTGTCACTTACTACCTAGACTGTTCTGCAAGATGATTTAATTGGCAAAGTAAAAGAACTTACTATTCTTTCAGTATTATTCAAGCAATTTAAAATGTATGCTTCGGCTTAAGATATAAATAACTTGCATACACTGGTAGAAAATACATGCAAATGTAGCAGTGACATTCATAAGTGACGCTGTATCCTTCAGTCAGATATGGTATGATCTTCTGCCAGTATCACTGAAGCCACAGTAAGAGGTATACCTTTGCTAATTTTCAACCAGAGATGGGGTGAAAAAGAACTGCTACTGGAAAGAACCGCACACAGCAAAAACGTAGTTATGTTTTTAGTTTTCCCAGAACCAAAATGGGTTTCCAATACCAAGAACTCTAAATGTTCAACAGAAAAGGAAGAAGATATAGGAAATAAATACTTGCCAAAAACAAAACAAAACAAAAAGTGTTATATGCTCTATCCATATAAGCTAACCCACAAAACTTGGGAAACCAAAAATAGCAACAAGAACCACTGGTGCAGCTCTCGTTTAACCCTAGAAGCAATTCCCCTTTTTCAATAGCGTGGAGACTTACTGGAGCTAATTGTCAGCGTATTCTTTATTACTACTTCATAGTTATAATATCAGAGTGCTCCTAAGGTATAATTAAAGATTTACCTAGATTTATGAGACTTTATCATCACCAACAGGGTTAAAGAATGCCAGGGAGACCCATCGTGTGAAGGTTTGGCTCAGCAGTTTCCACAGCCGTAAGGGCATTGCAGAATTACTTCAGTGCTTTAGAAAAGCTCGACTGTTTGGCACTAATGTAAGGGGTGTTATTAGAAAGGGGACGGTATGTGTGTTGTAGGATAACTGTGGGCCTCCTTATCTTTTCAGAGAAGGAGAAAGGGGCAGGGGGAAAGGAACGAGAAGCCGAAAGAATGGGATGGGTGGACTTTGAAGAGTGACATTAAATAGGAAATTATAGATGTCTTTTATAACGAAAAGCATAATGATAAGATGGAAAGTTGTCAGGGGCCACACAGCCCCTCTATTTCCCTAATAAAGATATCCTTGGTAATAGATCAGTGATCTTCCAACCTGAACTTTATACAGCCCATACTTTCATATGTTAACTAAACAGTGCTGAGTGTCGTAGGCTTTCAGATGTTACCATATTTATTATATAACCATTCATTGGGTGCATTTAGTAAGCATGGATGATAAGATGGGCCTGGAAATCCTGGAAGGGATACAAACAATCTGGAGTGGTGTTTTCAGACCTTATGGTGCCTCACCTTCCCATTTACGATGAATAGGATGAAGTTGCAAAAGGCAAACTTTATTCTTCAAAGGATTTCTCTGACTTAAGCAGGATAGGCTGAGCGGTCAGAAGATACCGTTAAGGGCTCACAATTTATCTTTCTTTTAGCTGCATTTAAGCATATCAAAAAATGGTAAAGGATTAGAATAGAAATGTGATTCCTATATTAATGACAAATTTTTAGATGATCTATTGTATATGACTTTACCTATGCTTTTCTACATAGATCTTGTGAGGAATTACTCTCCTGTATTCAGAGAGTCTGCGTTGGCCGTGGTAGTTTATAGAGGGCAAAGGATGAAATTTGTACCCGAGTTAAATATAATACTCAATTCTGCACATGGCCTGGGAACACTAATTGGTTATCTTGCCCTCTAATATTAGTCTTTTGCAGTGTGAATCTTTGATCCTTTGGGCAAACATTTCAGTTTCTGTTTGCTAAGGAAAGGTTTCATTCTGTGCATACAGTACGTGGGTGCCTATTCCTTATCACATTCACTGCCACAGTGTAGAAAAGCTAATATTCATTGCACGTAAATGACTTCTCTTAGAGCAACTTTCACATCCTGTTCCTTCCTTCTTTACAAATTCAGAGTTGAAGATATAATGGAAATTTAAGTCGTGTGAAAAGGATCCAAGGTAGAAAAAAAATATCTTCTTCTGCGGGATGGATTGCCATTTTGAAAAGTGTGATAAGGGAAGTCAGAAGAATGTAGGAAACAATAAGATTATGTTATTTTACACTGCTTTCCTGTAAACAATTTATCTTTAAAACTGTTTTATCTAAAGAACCCTTAGGACTTTGAGCACAGAGCAAGCTCTTGTAAGAGCACTGCAACTGCGCATGCGAATAATCAACTTCTAGAAAATGCTGGAATTTTAAGCTACTCATTCAAGCATACTCAGACCTTAACTTTGTTGATGTTGCCTAGTACCTATATGATTTCACATTGTCTTTAGCTCCCTGATCACATAATACTTTTTTGTTTTGTTTTGTTTTAAAATGGGATTCCCCCACCACCTGCCACACATCCTCTCCTTAGAGAGCACAGGATTAACTGTTTTCTGGAAATAAACTACAGCACCTTGTCAAGTAATTATCTGCAAGTTCTGTACCTGAGTAGCTTTAGCATTTGTAAGTTAACACCACCACTTGTTACTGCAAGAAGAAAAAATATGTGGCTAAAATGTGAGAATAAATAATATGCAAGAGAGTTCAATCACAAATCCAGCTGCTCACCATGGGATGTGTAGGGCTTGAATAGCAGACTTCCTACCTCTTACCGTAGAGGATAAAGTCAACCAAGCAGTAATTACATATAGATCTGGAAGCTGGAGCACATGGCCAGGAGACAAGAGGCTTTAACTTATGACCCAGACTTACTCAAGGACTCTGCTGCCTGTAAAATGGGAAAAATAGTATTGTTCATCTCCCTGTGGAGAGACATTGTTAGTAATTTTGAGGCGAACACACACTCCAGTAATAGATGTCAAAGCAATTCAGCATTCTTTGCAGCAAATGCATCAGAAGCACAAACCCAAATGAAGAACTGAAAAGGTATTCTTGGAATAGCTGCCTCTTTCCCCGAGTTGTGGTGCCCCTGCTATACATTGCAAGATACACGGCTTGTTAAGGAAAAAGTAGTAATATAATTGAGGAGAGTTTGGGCTACACTTAAGTAGAAAACAGATTGAAGTAATTTGGACTGCCTAATTTTAGTATTCCCTATCATGTAAGTGCTTAACTTTTAAAATATAAATCATAATCTCTCAATAGTCTTAATGTAATTTCCTGGGAATTTTTTTTTTTCAGATGAAGGAAATGAAATAAATTCTATTTTGTGCAGGCTTAACAGCTCCCATCAGGCATGTGATTTGACTCTGATTCCTCAGGACAGATTTAAACTATTTGAATGACATGACTTTTTAAGTTACTGGCAGCAGGAAAAGGTTCTTGTCTTGGAAAGGGTGGGCTGTTGCAGCTACACACGGAGCCAGGGAACCCAGACCAGATTGTGTATGCAAGCTCATGCTCTCTTGGCTGCGTGTGCATCCTATCGCTGGAGGAAACTGCTGCTGTGTGGTGGCACAGAGGTGGAGGATATGTGAGAAAGTCCTAGTAAATAAAGGCTTTGATCCCCTGCAGGGCATACGTGTACCACTGCTGCGCTGGCTGCAGGGTGGCTTGGTCTTTCAAAATGTTGATTTTCAATCAGAATTTGGGAATTTTATGAAAACCCAGCAGACAGCCTGAGAGCAGAAAGGAAACTATTTGTGGGAGGGAAGGAGTTAAGGGTAGGTTGCAACCATTTCTTTCCCCCTGCACTAAAGAAATAGTAGAAGAAATTCCTTAGCTCCAGCAATTTGTTCATGCCACACTTTGAAAGCTGGATGGAAACAAGGGGTTCAGAAGAATTTCTCAAATATAAGGGCAAAAGAGCCTTTTAAAATGAAAGGTGGAAACTGAAGGAGAGTTCCTAGTTGCCTCTGACAGAAAAATCCACACCTATGTCATAGGAACAAGTCTGCATTTTTAGGGCTCAAACACAAGCCAGTGAATTGTAATCTTCATTGTATTAGCATGGATTGAGTTTCTTTTAAGCTTTAAAAAGTGTGCTAAGAAAATAGGTAAATCCCTAAGATGCTCGTACTTACACATGAAGAGTTTTCTCCCTGAGCAGAAGGCAGAAAGCTTGGACTTATAAAGGTATCCTGGTCTATAATTTGCACTGAATGTATAGATGGTAAGATTTCAATAGGAATTATAAATTTACATGCTTTGACTTCTGTAGTGTAAAACACTGCTTGGAAGGTGTTATTTAGTATGGATAGTGATGAGGCATCCTTTAAGAGGAAAAACTATGAGAGCAAGGCCCAAGTAGGATGGGTTGGTGTTTTTTGGGGTTTTTTTTGCTTTGGTTTGGTTTTTGTTGTTGTTGTCATAGCATTGTGTTGGGCAACTTGAAGCTTTTGGGCTTGCTACAAAGCATGATTTTGGTTCTTGTGCCCTATGTTGTTATATGCCTCTTTTCACGTTAGGATGGGTTAGCATTAGGATATGTGCCTGCTAAATGCTTTGGGAAGGTCTGTTTTGCTCTCAGTAAATAAAAAGTTCCTTGGCACCAATATAATAACTTGAAATCCATGTAAGAAGTATCTTTTAACACTTAGAAGTATTCTCTCAGCAATACCATGTCTTAAAGAAGAGGTATACATCAAAACTTAAGCCTTGTCATTTCCTTGAGCAAAGAGAACCCAAGGAGGACAGCTCTCCAGAAGGGTACAATGGCTTCTATCAAGTAATAACTTTGTATACTAAGAATTTTCTTCTTGTGGTATCATAATCTCACTAAACTAAACCTGGTCATCTTTTAGCCTAGTTTCCTATGGAAATAAAACATGCATGGTCAGGCAGCCAATTTGGTTCTGTAGGTCTCTCTCATGCATGAATTTTGTTGAAACTGGGGTTCAAAAGTTAACTGATGGATACTGTAGGGTATTCATTTCCTATAAGCTCCAGGCAATCAGACAGGTAGAGGAAGTATCTCTTATGGTCCTCATTCAGAGAAAAAATTCAGATGGTATTCATAACTATCAGAAAGCAGAGAATTTGCACTATGGGGAGCAAATTCTAAATGCCCCAGCAGAGACAAAGCCTTGAATGGACCTTGTGTTTCCATAGATTTCAGAGTTAAGACTCCAAGATGTGAATCTACCAGAGACAATGTTCTGAAACTGCTTACTTGGTTTGAATTGTGAAATTGTTTTCCATGAACTGCCCGGTAAATGCTACTGGAAATATAGTTGACACTATGTGTTTCTCTGTGTGTGTTTCATAATGATGTGATGTTCTTCTCTCTCTGATGTCTAAGTTAGCATTTTCCCAAGAGGGAAAGAGGGATTTTTTTTTTTGCAGAAGTTACCTCTTAAGTGTTTCCAAGAAGGGATCCTAAGAAAGCAAAGGGCTGAATTGCTAACAAAGTGATATTTCATCTGCCTGCTAACTGTTGCAAACTGGGTCCCAGGGTTCTTGGTTTCAGAGATGAGATGTGCTTCCCTGTGGTCTGTTTGCACCACCAAGGGGTACTCAGCCTTTGAGAAGAAACCTCTTCTCTGATAGCTCATGAGCAAGACTGGCATTTGGGGAAAAGGCAATGGAGTACAGCTCAGGTCCTTCAAAAACAGCCTTTGCGATGGGGACGTGGGTTAAGACATGTACATGGCCCCCAAAAACTGGAATATGAGGATGAGGAGAGGTCAGCAAGGTGATTTAGAGAGCTTGTGGCCTGGACAGAGCCTGGGGTGGGAAACAATTTTTAGCAACTGTATGTGTAAATGGCTGTAATAATTAAAACACTACTATCATCCACAGTAGTAACAGTAAAACATGAGGGCTTGGGCAAGCAGGATTAACCTAATGCTGAAATACTCCATTCTTTAAATGCTGATAAGTGTTTTTAATTCTGTTCTAGCCAGGTTAGTTATAAGCTCGATGATACCCAGCTGTAGCAGAACACGTGGCCAGTCCTGTCATCTCTCACCTTAATGAGCACTGAAAGCGGATAACTAGAAATTCTACTCAGTGCTCAGCATAGCAGTTCATTATATAAGTTCTACATATAGTTAAATTAGTAGCTTAGTTGACAAGAAGGTGACATAGCTCAACTTATTTTTTAAATTGCTTAGCTTTATCACTCTATTGAACAGATTGTTCAAGTATTTATAGAATACTGTGCTACAGCCAATGTGATCTGCAATTAAGGCAAAAATGGTCAAGTAAAATGACATGATCAAGCAGTTTAAAATGAGTTGACCTCTGATTGCCATCAAACAACTAGAGGTTGAAGCTTGAACCACAAAATCGCCTTTTTTAATTCTTTAAGGAAATTAGGTGCTGGGACTTGTTTTGACTGAAAGTTAAGAAAGAAAGAAAAAATATACCCACGTTATTGTGGTTTATTAGCATATTGTTGAGTTTCAGTGAGATGACCTATTGGTAAAAGCTGTAAACTTCAGAGAAATTACAGTTGCTGAAGTCCAAAGCCAAAGATCTTTCCACCCTGAAGGTGTCATGTTTCTGAAATATATAAAGTTTAAATGTGGTTTTGGAGAACATAGGGATTTAAATGTATGGAAAACAGTACAATGGAAAGGTCTAGGACTTTGACTTCCAGGACTTTGACTCCAACCCTGAAAGAATGGGGAAGCTGTAACTTCATCTGCCCAGCCCTAACTCAGAGAACTTGATTCCAGTAAAAAAAAAAAAAGGCAGAAATAAAAAAATTTAAAA
>VZTM01006653.1:69418-92562 GCA_013400555.1 Jacana jacana | reverse complement strand
CAGTATGGTTTCTGACAGTTTGTTTGTACTCTGCAGGTCCTGTGAAGCAGTAGATGTAATTTGAAGAAAATTTGAAGGAACAAATGGCTTTAGCTGGCTGCCCAGACTCCTTTTTACATCTTCCTTATCGGATAGTAAGTTATCAAACTGCATGTTCTTGTCAGCTTGTAGCATCATATTGCTGTGTGCCAGTGATTGACTGTGCGTTCAAACTTTTCATCAAACTGTTAATGACTGTCTGGCAATTCTCTGGGTTTTGCTAATGTTTGGGAACATAGCCTCTTTTACCATGCTGTACTTAAGACTTGCTGCTGAAAAAAATTGGGTTGCTAATATGTATGGCTTAAGATTTGATACCTGTCCTCAAAATAGCTGGTTCATATTTGGGAGAAGGCATTTGTTTCCAAAATAAATGGCAAGCTCTAGGGTACCAGTGAAATGCCTCGTACCAAAAGGTATCAATGTTTGCTGAATGCTGTGTTTGTAGGGACAACGGCAGCAGCTTTTACACAGGGTTAGATCCTATGTTTGTTGAGTCATTGTGCTGTATCTAAGCAGCCAATATGGCATATTACAAAGAATATATTAAAAAAAAAAAAGGCACCCTCAGCTCAATTCAAATGTGCTAGGCAAAAATGAACTTAGAAGTTGTTGGTTTTCTTGTTGTTTTTTTTTCTTTTCCCTCGAGGCAGTCGTGGTTGGCATAATGCGTGCTTTGTATTTTTATTTTTTTATTTTTTTATGGAACTGCAAATTTGTTATTTTGGGCATGACCTGGTTTTTGCCCTTTTTTTTCCTCTTTGTTTTCATAGTCTGCTTACCACTCTAACAATTCAGTTATGATTTTGGGCCCTGAAGAAACCCAAATGTATCAAAGAGAGTATCATATAACATTGAAACTTTTTTTCTCTTTCTCCCAAGAGAAACATTACTAGTAGTGATTACTACAGTTGTTCTCCTCATTTGAAAAAAATACAAACAAACAAACAAACCCAACAACAACAAAAAAAATCCCCAACAAACCTCTACAGGATTTGTAGATCTGTTTCGTAATATGCCAATTTACGTTTTTCCCCAGTAGAAAACTTCAGATTAGTTAAAAGTCTAATGTTAGTATATGCTGAGTTGTCAGTTGAATGTACCTGAGTGCTTTTCCTAATACCAGGAAAAACATAACAGTTCCTTTATAACTGCTTTTGCAGCTAGAAAAATAAAATGCACTTTGAGAAATTGGGCGCCCTGAAAATCTGTTGCTGTACTTGGATCTATGATTTTAAAAGAATATGTGAGTAGATGTGCCTGGACTTCTTAATTTTGATGCACTGTGAAATTATGCTTCCAATTCATTTAGAGCATCATCTGAGTCATGGTGCGAAGCTGAGAGAGGAGAGCTGCGTAAGAGAAACTTGACATTTTAGGCAGTCATTTTTGAGCTGCAAATTCTTTACTGGATATCAAACTTTCTCATGAAAATAGTGTCTTTAGTGGTTCATAAGCAGTAAAACTGTGAATTTTTCTTGGTACTTTCCCTTGCTCTTACAAACCCTGTAGATAATCTGCTTTAGTGTCACTGAAGTGACACTAGAAGTGTCAAAGCAACATGGATGACTTAAGACAGTGGGAAAGTCACTCCCTGTTAATGAATTATTTTTGGTCATAGCTTACTGCATGTTAACTACCCTAAGTGCTTATAACTGGCTAAAGACTAGCTTTGGAAGCCCATTCACAACTGCTGTGCCTTCTGTCAGAAGTGAAGTTTGCATTAAAAAAAACCCCTGAACATCTGTTTTTCCACCCCTACTAAATCTGACTTAGAAGCTTTCATCACCTTGTCTTTCAAATTTGGCTACAGTGCCAGTATTGTGTTGGTAAAGGGCTGAAAGAAGGTTAAACTAAATATGCTCTAGATTAGAGTGTGAAGAAGTATTCTATTTTTTTCAGTACTTTTTCTGACTTAATAAGAATGGAAGGCTATAGAGAACATTCCTCCAGAGTCCCCAAGGTTGGGAACTTAATGCTGTGACTTCAGTGTTCAGAATAAATGGACACATTAGAGTTTGGGACTATGTTCAAAGCAGACAGCAAGAGAAATGAGAACCTGGATAAGTGAATATGTACTACAGAATATCCTTCAGGACATCTTGTTGCCAATTCTCCTCTACCCTTCCTTTTTCTGTTTTCTGGGAGATGGGCAAGGTATAGATCTATGACTTTTTGTACTGTGCTCTTTGTTTGCAATGCTTGCTGCTTTCATAAGCTTTTGGGTCTTGAAAGCCTTTTGCTTTTTTTTTTTTGGCGGGAAAAAAAAAAAAAAAAAAAAAAGGAAAAGAACTTTCTCAGGAGTTAGCACATAAACCAGTCACACTGAGTGCATTCTCCTAGAAACAATCTCTAGCTTTGTGGAAAAAATCAATACTACCTTTTAGTGGCTTTCAGGAGCCCTTTCCAAATTCTCAAACTCTTCAATAAAAATCCAGCAGTGAGAATTGGCAGTGTTTGTCTTCTGTTCCTGGAAATTCAGAACATAGTCCCAGAATTTCTCAGAAAAAATGGGATGATTTACTGTGTTTCCGTTCTTTTGCAATCTGTAGTCACAACAGTATTTATGCACAGTGACTTGAACTCTTGGGGAAGATTTAGTTCTTTAACCCTTTGATGCATGAATTGTACAAGTCTCAGTGACGTAAATAGCAAAAGGATGGGTGTTTTTCTTAGTTTCTGAAGATAAAATTCTAGGCATGCTGGAATGTTCTGTTCTCTACCTTCTGTTTATTTTCTAATAATCAAGATGCAGGCATAACTTTATTAATAATTATTAGAGTTTGTTTTCAGAGAGCTGAATTCTTATTAGAGAAAGAATTTGCTCACAACATACTCATCGTCTAACTTGGCATAAAATGCTGTACAAGCACTTGGTCACAAAATAGGGAGAAAATGGAAATCGCTTTCTCCTACATACAGAGCTGTGGATTTCAGGGCTGCAAGTAGTCCTCTTGACCAGATAAAAGAAGCAAAATATTGCACATCATACTTGAGAAGCTCTGTGTGCTTCAAGAGTAGGGAAGTGACAACCTAAGAGAATTAATCGGAGGCTAGCTGCTATAATAAAAGCCTCCTTTAATGTTGTCAGACTTGTGCATGTGAAGATGATGTACTGCTGTTACAAGAACAATCACATTTCTTTGCCTTCAGCTGAAGGCACAGGTTCTCCAGGTTTTAGGTGGCAGCTTTGATTTGATCCTTGTTTTCCACAAAATGGTGCAGTAAGTTAGAAGACATCTTTGGAGATCGCCTGATTCGAGTCCATGGCATATTGAGGTTATATTTATTTTCCTAGGGTGCTTAGTCTTGGTAGGTGTGGGTTTTCAGTAGACTTGCTTTTTACATTTTCAGGGGTTGTTTGCTTTGATTTGGTGATTAGAGAGGGTTTCTGTTTTAGCTGGGGGGGAAGAGGCCATATCTCTAATTCAGAGTTACCTTGGCTTATGCCATAATTCTCACCTCTGTGAAATCCAGATGCCTTTTATTTGATGTAGACTTAACTCTGTGACTTTGGGATTAAACAATCTGACATAGGTATACACGCTGCTGTCTGGTCCTAAAAAACACAACATGAAAAAAAGTAATTAATTGCAGAATTTGTGTCCAAGTATACTGAAAACCTATGTGGGAAAGGCTGTCAAGGCTTATGTTTTTGCCCTCATTTTCTGTCTGACACTGAAAATCTTCATTCGCTTGGCTATTGACAATTGTTTATTGAGACTATGGAGATATTTCTTATGATTTTTGGTGAGCTGACCCTGGCTGGATGCCAGATTACCACAAGCCGCTCAATCACTACCCTCCTCCGCTGGATGGGGCAAGATCACTCACCACTTACTGTCATGGGCAAAACGGATTCAACTTGGGGAAATGAATTTAATTTATCGCCAATTAAAATTAGAGTAGGGTAATGAGAAATAAAACCAAATCTTAAAACACCTTCCTCTCACCCCCTCCCTTCTTCCCATGCTCAACTTTAAGCATGGCCTGTTGCAACAGGACAAGAGGTAATGTTTTTAAACTGGAAGAGGGTATATTTAGATATATGGAGGAAGTTTTTTACAATGAGGGTAGTGAAACACCGTCATTACCCAGAGAGGTGGTAGATGCTTCAGTCCCTGGACTGGGGCTCTGAGCAACCTGGTCCAGTTGAAGTTGTCCTAGCTCATTGCAGGGGAATTGAACTAATGACTTTTAAAGGTCCCTTCCCACCCAAACTGTTCTATAATTCTAACTTCACTTGTGAATTCTCTACCTCCTCCCCACAAGTGGTGCAGGGCAATAGAGAGTGTGGGTTGTGATGAGTTCATCACATGTTGTCTCTGCTGCTCCCTCCTCCTTAGGAAGAGGACTCCTTATGCTCTTCCCCTGCTCTAGCATGGGGTCCCTCCTATGGGAGACAGTTTTCCATGAACTTCTCCTAAATGAACCCTTCCCATGGGCTAAGTTCATTAACTGCTCCAGCTTGGGTCCCTTCCATGGGGTACAGATGTCTTCTGGAACAGACTGTTCCATCATGGGTCTTTTGCAGGGTCACAAGTCCTGCTGGCAAACCTGTTCCAGCGTGGGCTTCTGTTTCCATAGGGCCATAGGTCCTGCCAGAAACCTGCTCGAGCATGGACATCCTATGGATTCACAGCCCCCTTGGAGTACAAACACTTGTTTTGGCATGGGGTCCTCCATAGGCTGCAGGGGGAGGGCTCCACTGTTAACTTCTGTGGGCTGCAGGGGGACAGCCTACCTCACCATGGCCTTTAGCATGGGCTGCAGGGAAATCTCTGCTCTAGCACCTGGGGCTTCTCCTCCCCATCCTCCACTTATCTTGGTCATATTCTCAACTCTTCTCTCTTGCTGGAGTTGTGCAGGATTTCCCCTGCCCCAGCCCCACTTTAAATGCATTATCACAGAGGCATGCTACCAAGTGGGCTGATGGGCTTGGTCTTGGGAAGTAGCAGGTCTGTCTTGGAGCCTGCTGACTTTGGTTCTTTCAGACACAGGGGGAGCTTCTAGCAGGTTCTCATGGAAGCCACCACTGTACCAAAGGTAGTCGCAAAGCCAATACAAAACTTTTAAAATTTAAAAAAAAAAAAAAAAAAGACAGCTTAATTTACCTCATTAGGTTTAAAAGTAGGTTTAAATTAAGATGGTGCTGGCAAAGAATTTGATCCAGAGCTTAGGTCTTCATGTTAATAGGGCAATATCAAAGGACCAGAGTGCAGAAGCAGGCTTTCAAAGTCCTTGGGCACAGCTGAGTGAAAAAGCACCAGAGGCATTATTGCATTGCGTCATTCTTCTACATATTGTATGAAGAAATGAAGCTGAAATGTTGCTACTGCCAATGCAGAAAGACATCAGATTTGTGAAATATGGTGTCAGTCAACAGATATTTTGTTGATGATGCTCTTGTTTTAACAGTTTATATCTATGTGGTGTAGAGGGTTGACGGACTGCAGAAGACAAAGTACAAAGCAGTGAGAACATTAGTGAATGTTTTTACAAGACATCTTGCCTCCAATATGAAGTTATGAAATCTGTCTCTTGGAGTGCAGGCTGCAAATGTTTTTCACAGATAGTATTGATACTTCTTGGTGGATTTCGTTGGAGCAGAACTGAAGCTGGATTTCTAGTCTCTGTCTATTTTTCTTGGAAAGAAACTAATTTAAAAACTGTCCCAAAAGCAGTTGTTTTCACTGCCATTGAGATAAAAATGTGATGCTTGCCTCTTGGTTGGGGCCATTGGAAGTGCACTTGCTCGTACTGTCACATGTCATCAGAATATTGCATATGAAGCAAACCAATGTCAGTGACATTTGTATCTCACAGTAAGCTTTTATACAGTTGAATACAGTTTCCTTTCTTTCCTTTCTTACAAAAAATGCCCATTAATTGCCTTTTTTTTTTTTTTTTCACTGTACCACGTTACCTTTCTACAATTCCAATTCAAAGTCTTTACTTAACTGTTTGCGCTTCTGCTTTTGTATTCTAATATACATAGAAATTGGTTGGCAAAACATGAAGCCTTTTTTGAAGGTTAACATAAGCAAGAAATTTCAAGTGGCTATGTCTGTATTTTTCAATTACATAAGATTTTTCAACCCACCAAAAAAAAATAACCCCAAAAGACTCAAACCACTGGGTCAGTCATACCATTTACTACTTAAATTACTACTAACAGCTGTGAGGAGACAATGCAGATGTTGCAAATCAGGTGAGGAAATTACAAGTAAAGAAGCCTAATTTTGACTCTTCTTGTTGATGGTTTGATGCTGATGCTTGAACAGTGGACTGAACCAATCTTTTAATCTTGTTAGGTTACTATATACAAGCAGTCTCTTTAATTAGTTCCTTGATTTAGCCCATTTAAATCTACAGTTTGCTACTCCTAAGAGAAGGCTGCGGGCTAATCTTACATATCTATATGAATACCTGGAAGGAGGGTGCAAAGAGGACAGAGCCAGGCTCTTATCAGTGGTGCCCAGTGACAGGACCAGAGGCAATGCATGCAAACTGAAACACAGGAGGATTTCCTCTGAACATCAGTCAACACTGTTTCACCACGAGGGCAATCAACTGCTGGCACAGGTTGCCCAGAGAAGTGATGGAATCTCCATCCTTGCAGATGCTCCAAAGCCTGTGACAAGCAGCTGGCTCTAGGTGGCCCTGCTTGAGCAGGGGGGTGGACCACATGACTTCCAGAGGTCCCTTCCAACCTCAATCATTGTAGTCTTGTGAAAATCAAAACCAATGGATCTCTTTAGGTTCTGACTTGTGTGCTGCTTTTAAGATGCCACTTCCAGATTGTAAGTACACCCACGTTCATAAAATCAGGCCATTTTCATGTTGTTTTTTCTTAAAACTTCATGAGACCATTCTGAAGTAATAGTAACAATCAGTTTAGCAGGCTATGTCACTAAACTAAATCTTGTCTATTTTTTTCTTATGAGTGGGATCTTTTCCAAATGAGTAAATATTTAACAAGCTGTTTACCAACTGGTTATTTTGGAGAACTACCAGTATGAGTGTTTTCATGTGAGTAACAGCTCTTGCTTACGGGAGAAGAGAAGTTGATGCATGAGTCCCAAGACAGCTTCATACTTCAAATGTCTGTGTAAATATAAAAGAACAGAAACCTGAAATGTAAGAGAACTGAAATTTGGGGGTTTTTGTTGTTGGGTTTTGTTTGTTTGTTTTTTTTTAAATTGGCTTTGTTACAGTCAATTGTAATTATGTTAGTGATAGTTTAGGGGTGTGTGTGTGTTTTTAATGAACCTTCTTCCTACAGATGTTCTGTGCTTTACATATGAGTAAATAATAACCACTGGAGATTATTATTATTACTTAAGAGTAAGATAAGATTGCTGTGCATTTGGAGCTGTCACGTTTCAAGAAAGTGCTGTGGCTCCAATAATTCTTAGTGTTGCCGTCCTTGACAGTTGGCTCAGACAAGTTTTTTCTGTCCTTGGAAAAGACTAGAGGTGTAATGTTGTTATACTTTTAGTATTTCTAAGACACATATCTAGATACAGACCTTGCTAATAGTTGTGACCAGTAGATTTTCTTGCCTCATACAGTCTAAAGGGAGACTGGTCAAAGGAAGGACAGTGTTTCATAAGCAGTTACGATTTCTTCTCTTTTAAGTTAAAANAAGGGGGGGGGGGGGGGGGAACCTGAACAACAACCCCATGATCAAAATCCAGTAATTCTGTGTGAAGTTATTTAAATGTGATCAATTCTGCTCTCAGAGTTTTTCTGTTTTGAAAAAGTAACTGTGAGTACAGTTTCTAAACACTATTGACAATGTGATGTCTCATAGTGGGGATCATTTTGTTTCTACACTTGCAGACCATCTAGTCATCATGCTGCAACTGAGTCCTGAACTGAAGATGCTGAGTCTAACAACAGATAGCCTGAACTTGCCGTGGTTTTGGCGGTGGATGTGCCACTTACTTTGTAAAGCCAGGAATGAATGTGTCAAGTCCACCTAGCACTAGCTATGACTGAAAAGGATCTTTGCCTAGTACTTTTGCATCGTCTAAGAATTTTCTAATTTTCATTTTCTAATATAATGTGCTCTGAAACACTCTTTCAAAAATTCTCCCTAGCTTCCCACAAAACTCTGCCTTTTTTCAGGTGCGTTTCTTGTGTGGCAGGTACGTTCCCTTCTCGGAGTTGTGGTGTGAGGAGCATGGAGTAGAATAAGGAAGGACTTTGTTCTTAATGAATTGGCGTTGCTTTTTCAGGATGGAATTTTACCAAATTGATCAGCCTTCAGGAATCCTTCACGTAGAATGGGCCAGATTATTGGTATTAATGGCCTTTTATGCTAGACAGTATTGATATTTTAATCTTAGGCATTAAGATACAGTGTTTTTCTTTCTGGTTTTGAAAGAACAACAAGCAATCAAAGGTGGAACACAAATGCCTAGCAAAGCTCTCAGGCTTTACTGCTATTTTAAGATAGCTTTGGCTTGGGTACTGGTAAGACCAGTGTGTGTATTTGAAATTCTAGCCTCTACAATGAAAAGACAAGCCCTCGGAAACAGCCAGTGGTTTTGGAGCATGCTTGTCCTTTGCAAGTAGAATGTTAAACAATGACTTGAGACTCTACTACACACTGGCTGTAGCTCTTGATGTCTTACACACTGGCTCCATTTTTTGACATAATTTTGGCAAGTGGGGGAACCTGGCAATCCTTCATGCTGGAGGCCTTAGCTCTAATAAAGCGCTTTAGTTATTAGCACAAGTAAATAGTTGTCCATTTGTGCTTCATTAATGCATATTAGTCATACAGTAAATACTGTCATGCTGGCAAGTTCCCCAGAATACTGAATACTTCTGCACAGTTCAGGAGGGGGTTTCTGACAAAGTGGTGTTGGCACCTCTCTTGAAGAAGTTCTTGAAGCTATTAGTGTAGGAGAGTGACAGACCATTATTTCAGCTCACGTGGGTTATTGTAAAACTGATACTTCAGTGGAGGCAAAGAAGTAATTTTTTTATTTGTTTCATGCTGTTGCAGTAGTTTGCAAGTTAACTTCTCAAGTTTGCAGTTAACTTTTCTACAGTCTTCAGCTATGTCTGAGGCAGGTTGCTTTGGGTTGCAGGGAGTACAAATGAGTTGCCTACTTTTCTAATGAAAATAATTAGATCTTCTAAAATCTAGTAAGGTTTTCCAATAGTCTAAAATTTTACCTATATAACTTAAGAACCTAACATGTGCAAGAGTATGAAGAAATCAAAAGGCAACACAATGATCCGTGATCTGTGTTTCTTGGTTTCTTGAGAGACAAGATCCATAATACAAACGGTATAAAACTGTGAGTTGAAATGTCAGGTATGACTTGTTCTTTGGAACAGCCAGCATAGATTTGCCATTTGCATTTTTTACTTCCAAGGGACTTGCTCCATAGTCTTACCAGAAAGTGGGTAAGGCTGGCCAACTTCTGATTCCTCATATCCTCATCCTTGTCCACTTTGAAAATGAATGTGATTTTTGCCTCTGCAGTCATCAGGATCATCTTCTGCTCAGTGACTTATTTTTTGAAGGCAAGGGGGAGCAGCCTCACAGTGGTATTGGCCAGCTTCCCTAACACCTTTTAACACATCCCATCTGGTCCCAACAACTTGGTCCAGTCAGCTTATGTGATCCACAAACTTCCTTTGCTGTGAGTAATGATTTAGTCTCCCAGATATTGACACCATGCTCAAAGAACTGCAAGACATGAGGGTGTACTTCAGTAAGAAAAGTTGAGGCAAAGAAGTCATTGATCTTTTGTGTCCTTAGCTGCTGGGTCCCATGCACCAACTAGCATAATATTAGCTATCCTTTTGCCATTGCTTACCTATAGAAGTATTCCTTGCTCTTGGATTCGTTTGTTTGCTCCACCTCTTCTGCTTGGGCAGTATCTCTGTATTCTTTCTGTGTAACCTCTTCCTGCTTCCACCATGTTTGCATTT
This sequence comes from Jacana jacana, assembly GCA_013400555.1. Classification (NCBI taxonomy): domain Eukaryota; kingdom Metazoa; phylum Chordata; class Aves; order Charadriiformes; family Jacanidae; genus Jacana; species Jacana jacana. The sequence goes on along the minus strand of VZTM01006653.1, from coordinate 82,566 downwards.
CAATGTTAGAGCTGAGGCAGGAGTTGTTGGTCATTTCTCCTGTGACTTTCAGCATGCCAAAATGGTTTGTTACTGAGCTTTGGGGAGGCTGTCCTGAGAAATCAGCTTGTTGTCCTGGGCCCCTAGATCCTCCAGAGCAGTCTCCCATGGGAACCTGGCAAGTAGATCTTTGAGCAAGCCAAAATTATTCTTTCCTGCAGTCCAGGACTGCACTGCTTCTTAATCTTGTTACCCTCATCTCAGCATGGTATTGGGCTGCTATCAGTCTCTACCCTCCCAACTGTTTCTTCTTTGTCCCTGAGTTGGCTTTGCTAGCTTGTCGGTCAAGCAGAATGTTTCCCTGTTTGTCTCACTGATCACTTGTGATGTGAAGTCATCTTCAACTGACTCCAGAAATCTTTGTATTGTCAAGTGCTGGCTGCAGGTAGAAGTGCACTGTTGGTTTGTGAGTGGGTTAGAAATGTAGTTTAGTTGATTTGTCTCCAGTTTCTTCCCATCCCATGCATTTGGCTGCAAAGATGGACTTGTTTGGACTAGGCAAAACAAGGTACTCTGAGCTTTCATCTTCTCCAAGATGATGGGTGCCTATTCTGGAAACAAGTATTCAGGGGGAAAACAAGAGACTCTCCAGTGTGACAGAAGCAAAGGAGAACCTAAGGGTGCTAGCTAATAGTCAAGGTGTTTCTTGGCCCACCTCAGTCCTATGTGGCTTCCCAACCGCAAGCTGTTGGTACTCTGTCTCCTGTCATGGTGCCCTCCTGCCTTCCCTGGTGTTAACTCTTTCTCCCAAGGTTTACATTTAAGCAGGCTGTCTCCCATGCTGCCTTCTCTGAGGACCTGCTGCCAGCCATATCTTCCCCAGAGCCATCCTTTGGGCAGTGTATGGAAACCTATCTTTCATTAAGCGGCTTATGAGCCACCTTCAGGTCTGACTGGTGTTGCCATCCTTTGGGCACATGTGCCCCTGGCCCCAAGCCATTTGGTGGGGATGAGCATGAGGAACGAGAAGTCCTGGCCAGAATGTTCCTCTTTCCTTCCTGTTGGGTGTCCATCACAGAAGAGATGTTGCCTCCCATGCCTGGAGCACGAAGAGGCAGTGCAGAGCAGGAAGCAAGGGCTGAGACAAGCCTTGAAATACATAAACTGTTTGTTTTATTGATTGTAAAGGGATTGTGCCTATCCTGGCAAGGCTAACATCTCCCTTCCCTGCCCATGGGTTTTATGTTTCTTCCATCCCTCTGGTAGGGACCTGAGCTGCCCAGGATTTCCTTGAGTGGTTGTGTGCAGGATGATGGAGAGCAGTGCCTGGAGGAACTTGGGAGGAGACATCTTGGCCCTCCTGGATGGGGATCACTGCCTCTTTCTGGAGGATGCTTTGGCAATGATGATGTCAGGAGGGAGCAAATGTATCTGTGGCTGGTCTACCTTTGTGGGCTCTTTTCCCCACAGTCTTTCTGTGTACTTTTGTCCTGTTCCCTCTCTGCATATCTTTGTGGTCCCAGAGCCTCTCTGGTGCTCATCCTTCCCTGACTAGCAGGGAAGGAGGAACACCTTGGCAAGCCAGAAGTGGTTGTCATAGTCACACTGCCATGACCAGTTGTCGGAGAGATTTCTGCAGAAGGTAACTCTAGCATCATATGTTACATATACATTCTTCAGTGTTCCATGTGTTGTTTGTACTTGTTGAATCACTTCAATTACTTGATGTGTTGGATCCCTTGAATGTAGCAGATACCCATTTATTACAGTAACATGCAGCATGTTTACCCACCCACACGTGCACACTCAATTTATGTGAATTCTTTTTTGTTCATTTTAAATTCATGACAGACTTGGAATTTTTCAAACCAAGTATTAACAACATTGGAGGTTGTTACCTTAAGGCTTTTGTAGCTGGAGGCACTTGTTGTAGCATCTGTTCTCTAAGGTGAATGCAAATTAAGACTTCAGAGTGCCCATTTCTCTACTTCTGACCATACAGAAATATAGGGTAGTGTGTTTTAAGTTTGATGGGAAGAATGCCTTCCTACATACTCGCTGATGAATTTTCTGCATGATTCTTTTGTTTCCTCCTGACATGAGCAAATGGTTAACCAAGTGTGCTAAAGATCTTTTCTGAAAAAGGCACCTCGTGTGATCCTGTTTTTTCTGGAGTCCTTTATGTCTTCAAAATTATGACAAACTGCTGGCTGTTGAACATGAATTGGCTGGATGGTTTAGTCACAAACCATAACTGCTATGCTGGATGAGACCAGGTTGGAAAAATAGTTTTCTGACAGCGTATCTTTTAAAGCATGACTTGCCCTGCAGATAAAAATACACCCAAACCCACAAGACCAGAAACTTCTCATTGACTGTCTCACTTCCATCTTTGGGAACAGGAATATTGACACAATAATACATGTTATTAGGATGCAGGATTACACATATGCAGTGGTGTGCTGATGAACTCCCAGGTAATTTGCCACAGTTAATTTTCTTGTTTTAGCTAGATGTAATGGTCTTCAACTGCACGCAGAAGATGGCTTGTTCCTCTCGCTCACAGTTTTCTTCTGAAGCCTAGCTCAAAGACTTTCTCTTTTCTTCCTTATTCTACAACTCCTTTGTTTTGATCCTGGTTTGACTTTAATCTCAGCGGGAATATTTTTCATTAGCCACTACCTTTATTCCATAGATCTGCATTTTTGAGTTAGAAAGAATAGGTCAAAACTAGAGGAAGTAGTATTACTGATTATGCTGTAAAAGTTAGCACCCTGAACCTCGGAGTTAATCACTGTCTCCACTGAAGCACAGTAGCTGCTCATGTGTAAGCTGCTTGCCCCTTGAACTGCAAATAAAGAAGGTCACATTTATGTTCCCCTCCCCATCTTCATCAGTGGTTTCAGAGAAGAGAAGAGAAAGAAAGGTGTTCTAAAACCACTTTAATACTGATAGAACCGCAGCTCATATGATTGCACAGCATCCTATCTTCTTCAGAGTTGAACAGAAGAAGTCCATTTGCAGGAACGTTCTCGTGGTTAGCAGCTGTAGCGGTTCAGCGTTGCCAAAGCCAACCTGGTCAGAGGTTGCACGTGTGGCAGTATTACAACTTTGTATTTCTTGAGCTTTTCTTCTGGCTTTGCAATTGCGGTGAAATTTCTCCCTGTTTGGAGACCGTGTACTTGGGGAGATCTTGTTTGGGGTGGTTTGCTTTCAGGTGTGCTACCTTGGTAATTTTTGGCACACCACACCTTCCTGCAATAGCATGCTGGTAGTTACAAAAACACTTTGAGCCACCAAGGGCTTAACCTAGCCCGGTATTCAGGGGATTGCTGCAGAATTGAAACAGTTGCTGTTGCTAACCGGGTTGAACATTGCAGCGTAGGTTGTGTTGTGCTGTGGGTAACTCATGTATGTGTCCAGGAGGCGTTAGCAAGAAGTGGGGAGAAGCTGTACCAAAGAAGCGTTCATTTGACGCAGCTATGCTGTGAACAACTAGTTACACAACAAAACAAAACCAAACCCGTCCAAGTGTGAAGGGGTGATTGACATGCTTGCTTTTAGCTAGCAGGTTTTGTTGGGTTTTTTTCCTGAGTGCCAGTTTGTGCAAAAACTAAAGAGTTAGGCCTTGGATGGGGGTTTCCTGGGACAGCTTGCAACTTTACATGTAATCTGTTACTTTTTAAAATGCAAATTGCTGAGCTTTTGCAATTTTTCTTCTTTAGAGAGGTTTAAGTCAGTAAAGAATTTGTGTTAAAGCTATCTCCTTGATGCAGGATAACTGGCAGAGCTACCTGCAGTTAGCTCACTTTCCTCAAGGAGGAGAAAACATGACAGCCACTACATTAACATAGATAGGTATAAACTTATATATTTATTAACACTGGAACAAGTGTAGCAATTAAGCACACTTCCTATTGTACCTAGAATTTTTTTGAAAGTCACACAGAGACCGGTAAAGTATTCAGAGCGCTGAGAGAGGTTCTCAGGCTAAAAAGTACCTTTGAGCTGCTTGGATTTTACTGGAGTCAAACTAGTTACTACTTCTTCATATTCTGGTAAGGGCGCTGAAGATGAAAGAAACTTGCAGTATTTTCTACGTTTTGAGAAATGGAAATAAGACACTGGTGTGCTGAACTATCCAGAATGATTCCTCTTACTCTTAGCTTAATTTTTGTTTTGTTGTTTTGGTGGTGTTTTTTTCCCAACTGTTGTGAATTGACAGTTTGCACATAGGAAATACTGAAGCGTAGTTTGTATTAGAAATGTTGTCCAACTGTTGCTAACGCTTGGGGGCAGGGACTTCATGAAGGCTAACAGACCATCACTGTTGAGGGTTTATTTGTTTAGTTAGTTTTAGGAAAACTATTTTGAAAGGTGTGGTGATGTGGTTCTTAAAACTGAAGGTCAAATGAGATTCAAACATGACTAAAGAAAAAGTGCAGAAATACAGGCATCTTGTTTTATTGGTAATAGTTGTTTTGGTAATAGTTTCTCTTTCTGAGGGCTTGCAAAGTAAGCAGTACCAAAACCAAAAATTTTTTTCTTACACTCCACTATTGTTTTTGCATAAATTACATGACTGATTTGCTCTGAGAGAGTGGAACTCTGCTGTCTGACTAGGGAAGAGCACAACAGTCTGTTCCAATACAAGATCTGATGCTGGGTTGTTAATGGTGAAAAAGTGTGATTGTTATGCTTCTGCTGTGTGCGGTTTCTTTTTTATTTTAATAGCTTATAGAGCTGTCAACTGAAGTGTGCAAATCTTTACCCTATATCTGAGATTCTAAAATACCTTCTTTTTGTTAAGGCTTGCTGTTCTAGTGATGTGTAGAGACTTCTGCATCTAACTGAAAGCAACTCGCCTGAACTACAGATGCCCTTGTCTGAGGTGGGCAATTAGTTCTGGAGTAGATTCCACCAAGTAACAGGGAAAGGTTCTTTATCAAAGCAGAAAGGTGTGTGGTCAATATGATTAAAATCATAGGCGTGGTCAGGTGAGAGCCATTTCTAGACCTAGTTACCTAGTAGTGCCAAGGATCACCCTTCAGGGAAGGAGGGGAGGGAGGGGTATCAAGCACTACCTAAATTGCAGCAGTGGAGCAAATTGGCTAGGAAGTTGAGAGAGAAGGTCCGAATCGCTGATAGCTGAAGCAAGTAAGGATAGCAAAGTAGTCTTGTATATGAAGTTGCTCAACGTGACATTTGACATCAAGTTTTCAGTTTGAAGACATGAAGAACAATTTCATTAGCAATCAAAGAGTTACTTTGCTCACAGGCATCCAGTGAATTTCAGTGGTCTGTAGGGAGCACAGTGTCACTTGCCCCACAGGGGGTTTATAATTTTATCAGCTCTGTCGAGGGCTGTGAAGAATCATCTTCACCCTCAGTTTCAGTCTGAACCATCAACAAAACAAAAGGGGTTTGCACTGTTGCCTTTAAGAAAGCAGACATGCATTCAGATGGGATAAGTTTCTTTGGTGCTACTTTCATTCCTTTTTTATAGTTTCATCAGTCTTGAGTTCTCAGGGATGCCTAGCTATACGGGTACAAGCACTTAAGTGTAAGTCAGGTTATGTGGCGGGTATTGCTGCTTCCCAGAGCCATAAAGATTTGAAGATCTATTTGTAAAAAGAATGCATTTATATGGGTATAGTGGGTCCTGAATCCTAGGTAGCATCTTTCTCCTCTGCTCTCTCCCTCGGCCTGAGGCACAAATGTATTGCTGCAGTGCCAGATCCCAGAGACTGCCAGGTCATCCTTTCAAGCATTGAGCCTTCCAAGGTTAATGCAGGGCATCGTTAGCCTGGGCTGGGACAGACTGTTCAAGGCAGTTCACAGAACGTCTCCTGTCCACTTGGTGCAAGGGTGCTGTCAAAACCTGACCCCTAAAGCCAGTGTTCTTGGAAGCAGCTGGCCAGCAGCGTGGCTATAACTGGAGCTCTAGTAGGTTTGATGCCAAGTAGAACAGACGAGCTACCTGGTATTTCACAGGTCTGACGAGCATGAGGAGGGCAGCGGGTTGGAACGGATCAAATACCCTGTGCCTTCTTTCTGTGTGCTACTATTTTCCCCAAAAGATTATGTGAAAATTTTATTATTTTTTTTAATGCATTAAAAAAAAAATCATATTGACCAGACACCTTTCTGCTGAAAGAAATTAAAAAAGGTATTTTCTCAGAATGGACAAGTGTATTAGCAGCTGCGTAGCATGCTGAAAATTTCCATTGTACCGGGGTACAAATATTTCTGTTACGTTTCTTTTCATCTTTCTGATGAGGAAGGATTATAGTCTGGCTACGAACTTCAGAAACTTGGACAAAACAGAAAGTGACCCTGATAAGGATTCTTGAATAGGCTAAAGGCGCTTTGAACAACAGCACATCATTACGGGTTGCATTACTCCCTTAAATTGCATGAGTAACATCCAGCATAGTAGTTAATGTGTGTGGATTGCTAAATTAGTTAGCCTTGCTGTGCTTTTAACTCGATTTAAGTAGTGTAGTCTATTAACTATCAGCTCTTTGTTAAGAGAATGATGCAAAATCTCACCGTAAAGCCTTTTTGAATAGGAATATGGCATATTACTTTAGCTTATATTTTCTCAGAGTGACGAAACTGAATTTTTCTGTTGAATTCCTATTGGTAAACAGATTTTTCAGGGGCCTTTATTGGTCGAGTTGAAACTGACCAAAACCAAAGAGTGTGGAACATGCAGGAAGTTAGGTTTTTGGTAGCTTTGTCAGTGACAGTCCCTTGCCAATGAGAGTGACTTTCTTTGGAGGTAAGGCTAACTTGCAATTAAATACAAGCTAAAGACACATTGTCAGGATCTATGGGCACCAGCAGAAGAAAAAGAATGTCCATATAAGCATGCAACTTTCTACTGTGAAGAACTTTCTAATATAGACTTTCTGTTAGATATGAGAAGGAACTTAGTTTATGTTATTTTAAAAAAAGAAGCAAAAAGACATTTTATTAGGAAGTAACTGCTTCATTTTTGTAAGTGCTTTCTAGCTGGAGACAGCTTCAAGAAGTGATTGCTTTCCCTGAGAACCTCGTGCACTTGTTTCTTTTCTGTATTTCAAGACTATTTTAGCTGTAAACTATGTAAACTGTCTCCTAACAGCCATGGTGGTTTTAGTCTCATTAAAAATAGAACAAAGCTTTTAGCATTTCTGAGCCTGTCAGTTGGATTCCCTCTTAGCTAGCTGATTAAAAGACAGCAACCATGATGCATTGACTTTTCTTCCACCATAATAAATGGCAGTCCTGTCCAAAAAGTGCACACTGTGGAATATATTATCCATTTTCTCAGTGCAGAGTACTTGGAGATGGTTAAATTCTGCAGAAGCGATTAGTTTATGATAAGAGAGGACTGTATCTCATGAGATAAATTTAATTTGATGTAGTTCTTGCCAAATTCTGGGTGCACAAGTGTTGAAAACCCTGCTAATGCCAGTTTTGCAAAGACCAGCCAGCCTGGAGAAGCTGAATCTCTATTGCTGGTGTGTCTGCAGGCTGTAGGAGTACATTGCTGAAGCTGTCAGCTAACAGGCTCTGCTCGCTCCTGCCTGCCTGGAGAGAAGCCTTTTACAAATAAACTGCTGCTACCAGATACTGTTGGAAGCAGCTAATCATGGTCCAGCTTGTGCCAGATCAGATTTATTTATTTATTTATTTATTTTTCCGGGGGGGGGGAAGAGACACTTTTTCCCTTTTTTTTTTTGTTGTTGTTTTGTTTTCCAGGAAAAAAGGGACTAAACTGGCTAGTAGGTAACCACAATTTTTGGCATGAAATAATACTGCCCTGATAGCAATTGCAGTGTAGGTAATGTCAAGTCACATAACCAGTAATAGTAATACTGCTTAAGATAAATCTGAAACACCTCCAGAAAAATAACTTTCTGGCTCAGCTAAAGCAATATATTTTGTAACTTTATCAGTCCATATATTTAAGAAAGTTTCTTTTTTTTTTTTTTTTTTTTTTTGTTCTTGGTGTAGGAGAATAAATACTTCACTAGTTTGGGGCAGGCACACTGGGGTTTCTGTGTTGACAGCAAGGTCCAAATGCCCAATTTTTTTTTTAATTTTTTTTTTGAATTGAAGGACTTTCTGGTCAGTGGGTTATTGAAACCCAGATGGGGGTCTGGAGGGAAGTTCCTGCAAGGTCAAACTGGCAAGCCTTTCTGCCTTCCCCTGTATCATGGGATGTAATATAATTCCTGTGATTCATTTAACAAATCCCTGCTGCTGCAGAGACATAGACCATGGACTCAGGGCTGGTTTATCTCTCTCGTTTTACTTCTTTCCTTGCTAATTCCTGGTATGTGTTGTTTCTTGTAGCTATTGTGTATGTTGCATGACAGGCTGGTTAAGTTGTCTGAGAGTTGTATGAATGCATGGATAGCAATAGGTCTGTGCTCCTTGCCAGCTTATTGCATGTTTTCAGTGATTTGCCGCACCGAGGACTGGAGGTGCTGCGGTGCGTCGGGAGGAATGTGCTGCTGCCTTTTCTGCTCTGGTAATCCCAAACTGGACTTGTTTGTTCCTGGTCTCCAGGGTTATCACTCTCAGCCTTGACAGCCAGTACTGTAAAATCAGAAGGATTCCTGTTATTTGTGGCTTTGCTACTTCAGGAGAGAGAGCCCGACTTTTGACAAAGCTAAGTGGCTTTATTTTAAGCCCTTGTTTGTACAAGCTCTCTTAGCAATGGGAATGCTAAAATTCTAGGTTCACAGTTACTCTGTTGACTTACTGAGCCTTTCACTTGGCTCTTACCTAGTCAAATGACTATAGTTAAGAGGCAGGAAACCTAGTTACAGGTCTTTAATTATGTAATATGTGGGTTGTTTTTGCCTAGTGTGCAAAACCCGTTTTTTCTTCATTTCTGTGACATGTTAAACACAGGCCCAGGGAAGATGTGATTAGAGCTGTAGGAGAAGACAACAGAAGTATGAACTGTGTTTGAGTAAATTTGAAATAATTTGTGATTTTGAAATTTGAATTTGAAATCATTGTGATCATCGGTGACTTTGGACAAGCCCAAGAGCCTTATTCTTCCATTATGACTGTACTTGGGACAAATTTCCTCAAGCCTCTGGGGTGTCAGCAGGCTGAAGATATGTTGTACCAAACAGCTGTCTGGTAGGGGACTGTGCTGCTGTATTTAGCCACTAAGAAGCCCAGTGACTTAAATCTGCTAAGAAAGAAGCATCATATACATTACTAATTGATCCAGACTGTGGAATCTGGATTAGAGCTTGAACACTGGTCTGGATCTGTCAGGTGGATTTTTTCCTATAATAACCTACGTGTTTGCCCTCATAGGGTTAAGAGTAAAATTGAGTGATGGAACAGAAACTCTGTAGATGGCTGTGAATACCAGTAAGCTGTAGGAAAATTTGCTTAGGTGAATAGCTGGCTACTTCCATACTTGAGTCTATTCTCCTCCTTGTATGTTTGATCCTTTAAGTAAACCTAAGCTGTAAAAGCATGGCATAAAGAAGCATAGCTTAGAGAACAATGCAAAAAGCTACTTTACATATATGCAAATGGTCTTTTGTTTGCATAGTGAGGGATCACATGAAGTGGTCCCTAGCAGAAATGCTGCCTAATCTTTTTATTGCCCAAAGACATTCCAGAAGCGTGTTAAGAATGGCAGTACTAGGTCAGACAAAGAAATGTTCATCTACTTCTGTATGCTTTGTCTAAGAGTAGCAAGTTGCAGATAAAAATAGAGAGTGTAATTTCTCAAAGTATCCGTTTCCTGGTTCTGGAACCCTTGAACCACTCTTTCACAGCCCTTGATGGACGCATCTTCAGTAAATTTTAAAAATTGCTTTTGTTTGGAAACCACTTATAGTTGACTGCTTTGCAGTACTTTCTTCAGTCTGCGCTAGAAGAGGGTACTTTATTTTGCATTACACAAGTTGCCAGAACAGAGTAAAGCTAGGGTGGCTCAAGTAATGATTTGGCTAATTTTGTTTTTATACTTGACTAGTTTCGAGACATCTACCTCAGTGTGATAAAGTGGCACCACCAGGTAGGCAGTGAGTTCCTGGGGTGGCAGGAGTGCCTCCGTGCAAACTGAGACGTATCTGCCCTGATAGCCTCCTGAACTGCAGTGGGACCCGACAGCACGTCTGACTTGATGTTCTGTTGTGCTGGACAGTGTACAAACATCAGAAGTATGTCATGATCTTAATTTGTCGCTGTGGGACTGCTGGCATGAGTACGCGTGACTCTTGCTCAATTGAGCCTTTTGTTCAGGGGCATGGCTGTGTGGGTTTGCAGACAGCTACAGTACATCCAAAACACAGGGACTGTCGTCTTGGTGGTCTGGATGTCCTTGGTCTGGCCATGCTCCCAGGAGCTTCCGAGAAGCCATGCTGCCACTTGTAGCCTTCCTTCATCTCGTAAGTGTCCAGTGACTGCTGAAGTTATAAGAAAGTTGAAGCCTTCAGTAAAAGGGGGTTTCCAGACCTCTAGAGAAAGCTGCTCTGGTCTCTGCTTATGTCAGGTCCCTTTCCTCGCAAAGAGGGGAAGCAGAGATGGGACTTTATTTGTACTTGCAGATCTGCTTCCTCCCTTTTCTAAGCCCTATTTACCTGGAAGATTATCCTAAATGACTGACTAGATAACCTTTGTAGAAGAAAACCAGGATGAGTGAAGCAGCAATAGACGAGGGGCAACATGCTGGTCAACCTAACAATGCTCTCATACTGATAAATACTCTTCTGAGTTATCCTGCAGGTGGGCACAGTAGCACTTGGAGCCAAAGAAGTGATTAAAGAGCAAGTGTGCATACGTCAGAACTGCTGTAGTGTATGGCTGGCTGATTCTCTGATTAAAACGCTAGATTTAATGTTTTCTTTGATAACTGAAATGGTTATCATGCTAGCACAAACAGCAGCAAACATTGCCTGTCATAGTTGAGGGAGTGCAACTTGAAAGGCTTGGTTATAGGTTGAAAAAAATAAATCCAGATTGTCCTGGTTACTGATACGTAGAGATAACACTGCCTGTGAGTGGACTTTGGCTCTTAATGCGATTGCAAGCGTGTTGTGTTTTGCATCATGCGATGTAGGTTTGCAAAGGGACATTGAAATCTAACCTGTAATGATGGTGTGTTTGGCTATGTGAAATGCTAGTGCTTCAAAGGACTCTGTCAAAAAATAAATCCTGCTTCAGATCCTTCTAGCACTCTTGCTAGTCGCTCAGTTAAATCACCCTTGGTCACAGATGCTGACTGATGGAGAAAATAGTACATGCAAACAAGTCAGTGAGGGCTACTGCTTAGCTAGCTTCTAAAAATACTACAATAGCTGGATGGTACAGTAAGTTAAGTAACATGCTTTAATTTCATATTGAGAGCATTTATTGGAAGAGGAGGGAGAGCTGGGGGATTAAAACATGGAGCAAACGCATGACTTACCGGGAGCCCAGTTTCAGCAGTGGTGGGGAAATGGTGATGGACCAAAGCAGGTGCCCACCTTGTTGAGGGCCCCAACCCTGAGTGAGAGCCTGACAGGGAGGCCACTGGCATGGAGCAATTCTATAACGTCTTCTCTTTTTTTCTTATCCCCACCCCCCCTTTCTTCTTTTAACCTTGTTCCAGTGTCTGTCTGATCCCTGCTGCAGCTGGCCAAGTGCCACTGTTTGCGCACAACGGACACAAACAGCTTCTGGAGGGTCATGTGAAACTACCCTGAGTTCTTTAAATCGCACCGCCCTTACCTTTTCCCCTCTGCTGCCAGCATTGCTTTAGCAGGTGTGGCTTTGTTTATGCACGTCTGCTGCTTTACTTTCGCACCTGGGTTCTCCTGGCTCTCAGTGCCTGGAGGAAACCTTTGCTCAAGCCGTGGGAGAAGTCTGTGGGACCTTCTGGGCAGGGGTTTGGACCTAATGAAATGGGCAGAGGTGTCAGCTCTGTAAAGGCAGCACCAGTAATCATTAGGCATTGAAACCTCTGCTTTGGAAAACTTTTTAATCTTACCGTGATTTTGGGTTAAGCTTTGTGAATAAGGTCCGTGGTTCTCAGCATTTTCCTGGGAGAGCTGTAAGGTGATTCCAGAGAGGGTGCATACTGTCCCCTGTAAATCATTGGGAATTGCTAGTTAAAAAATAATAAGCTGGTTTGATTGAGGAGTTACGGGCTTGCAGCCAGCTGTAAGCCTGAAATAAGGTCTTTTCAGTTAAGTATTTGTGTGTTACTGCTGTGAGTAACCCAAAGGTAAAAAGATGCATCTTGGCCCCATCTCACCTCTGTTACTACATTGTATTGTATGAATCTTGCCTTCCAGTAGGGACTTTTATATGTTGGGCAACCGCAAACACAGTTAGATGTGTAACAAATAGATTATAACTAGTTTTCTTTTTCCATCCTTTCATTTCTGTTGGAATGCCCTGTTGTTCTTCCCAGCCAAGAGGCAATATGCAACTGCATCTCCGCATTGGATGTCTGGACTTGTTCCAGGGAGGTGGAACTCATGCTGCTAAACTGCATATGTGGGGCTTTAGCTACCTGATAAAAATACATGGTATTGAATTGCATGGAGGGAAATGCACAAATAAAAGGTCTATGCTAGGGGGAAGAATGTTCTTCTGTGTTCTCCCTGCCTGCGATGCTCACCTCTCAGCCTTTGTACTGCCAGCAGTCAGCTTCAGCTTTAAGTTTTGACTGGAACTTTTCCTAGATAAGCATCTCCTCCCCTTGTTGTCCTTGGATCCTTTGAAAGAATTGTGCTAAACTTTCTGGGGAACAGACTCTGAATTTTGTGTGCTTTCTGCAGTTGCCTTCTCATGCTGCAAGTCCCAAGTTTCCTGCCTGAAATTTTAAATTGAAATGCTGTGGGACACGTCAGTGCTGGCTGTGTGGTATCCCAGAGAAAATGAGATATATCCAGAGAAAAAGACTAGTGCTGCAAAAGTGGTAATAATGTTAGGATGTGATACCCTGTGGTTGCAAGGGATTTGCCAGAGACAGGGGCTCATGAGTTGCTTGTTCCTAATACATGTTCAATTAACTCTAGTGAAGGAGCTAACAAATATTAATGTATTTCAATACACAATGAACAAATACAGTTGTGCTGACAGATTTTTGCCTTTTTTTTTTTTTTTTTTTTTTTTTTTTTATTTTTTTTAAATAACTCAAAAAAACCCCTGAA
>VZTM01006653.1:24692-69363 GCA_013400555.1 Jacana jacana | reverse complement strand
TTTTTTGGTAGTTCCTAAGAAGCAACTACAAAACCCCTGAGATTAGCTAGATGTGGCTCATGAAATAACAGCCAGTGTTGTGAAAATCAGTGGTAAGGACGTGAGGAGCTGTAAGGAGAGGTAGCCAATACAGAAGAAGCAGCCTGAGTGGTCCCAGTCTGGCATAGATAGATGGATGCCATATATATCTTATATATTGTTGACTTGTAAGAACCTCCCTTAGTCATTCTACTGTTGGCAGGTCTTGTCTTATAAACACCCGTGGGTTCCTGAATTGGACTCTGATGGTGAAGGCACTCGAGAGTGCTGCTCAAGTACTTCAGTCCAAAGCTCAAGTATCTGCTGTTTGAGACACTCTCTCTGAAGAAGAGATAATATAATTTATTTCATATCCTGTATAGCTAGATACAGCTCCCATCCCCAGACAATATGTCCATTATGCTTTTGAGCATTAGCTTATATTCTGTAAACTGGAAATGTTGGGCTGAGAGCTTGCGGTTGTGCATAGTTGAATTGCCACTTACTGTGTGCATGTTATTGCTTTGCTGTAATTACAATGTCACTTGCTGTTAAGGTGGTTCCTATGTTTTGACATAAATGCAGGTCATACCACTGTGTATTTATCCCACGCTTTGGGCACAGCAGGAACACGTATACAGTCACGTATATCACTGCAACAGTTTATGGTTGGTGATATATGAATGCAGTCAACTTTATGCACTTGCTTCTATTTTTCCATACCCACCCTTAACTGGTATAGGCAAAAAGCATGCCAGCTTTGTAAAAGTATGCACCTGGTCCAAATTGCCTTCTGATACTTCAAAAAGCAACACAACTTATCTGGCTTTTTTTATTTTTTGTTTATATTTCAATTTCCCATCTTTCTTCTAGTAGTCATCTTTGGCAAGATCTGTGAGAAACAGTGATATTTTAGACTTAGCCAAATTCAGTCTGTGTTAAAACTTCTTGAAACCTGATCTTGTGAAAGTTCTAGTATGAAAAAAAAACCACCCCAAAACCAACCCAACAAAAACAAAAAAACCCACCCAGGTTGGCATCCAGAGCCATGGATGTTTATCTAAACTGAACTTATGATTCCTCTTGAGGTTTAGCAGTTCACTACTGAATCCGTTTCAGTCCAGTTAATTAGTTACAAACCCCTAAGCCACAGGCTTGGAATTAAAGAAAGCAAACCCCCAAGCCTCTGCATAATTTGATGCAAGAAGAAACTTTTGTTAAACTAGGAAATGTGTTTACATCATGATTTCCCAGTTTAAAATGCAAACTGGTGTACAGATGCGCCAACAACATAGTCATTGATTCTGCATTCATGTCACATGTATTAATGTGAGTCTAGTATCCCCTTAGGGTCATTCCCCTCCACCTCCTTCCCTTACATGGGTTTCTCCTTTCAGAGGTATGATAGGGATTGGTTTTTGTATGTGTGGTTTGGCTCTGTAATGTAACTTATAACAGGGAGTGCAGCGTACCTGGTTTTGCTAAGATTTTCTGCTCTTCTGTTTCTAGGACAATGTAGATCAGGCTTCTGCTCATGGTCGACGGGATCTGGTGGAACCGGGTTTCCAAGAACCATCTAATCGCATCTCCCTGAATCACCAAGGTAAGGAACAGTGAGTGGGAATCCATTCCTCAGGGGAATGCAGCGATGGTTTTGCCTCCATGTTGCTGTTTCCCCTTCTCATTTAAAGGGGGAAGAAAACAAAACAAAACAAAACAAAAAAAAAACCAACCAAACAAAAAAAACCCAAAATTTTTCTGGATGGGTAGAGGAGGAGAGCTGAAGAAATAATTTTTTGTCACAACTGTCCTTTGAGCTATGGATGAAGATGACTAATAACATGTAGTGTGTCTCAAACCTTGTAAACCAAGCTGGGTCAGCTAACCTGGGTGGCAGGGATACCCTCCTGGTTTTAGGAGGTGGGAAGAGGGAAGTACTGAAATAGAATTAAATGTTTGCACATTGAAGTTGCATTTAAAAAGATCTTTGACAGCCATAAGGGTTCAGGGTTCTGGCTCAGCTTCTGCAGTAGCATAACAGAAAAATATGTTCACTTGCTTTGCATGACAGAAATCATCTCATTTGGGGAAAGGAAGTCCTGAACTAGACGTCGTAATGCTTGTGCAATAGTCTAAATTCTGTAATTCGACAGGACCTTATATAAAAAGTTAAAATGAATCTTACAGGTCCTTCTTTGCCAATTCCTGTCTGTTCAGATACCTAAAAAAAACCAGTTACTATTATAGCAGAGGCTTTTTAGCTCAGCTTTATTTTTTTGGCTTTGAAATAATTTATAATAGAAAGTCCCATCTTAACCAGTGAGCCAGCTTACCCTCAGGGTTTCTGATGGCTTAATTTGGAACCAAGTCCTTGAAGGTCATCTTCAAATGTTGTTCTTCAGTGCAACAGCTAATAGTACTGCAGTCAGCACAAGGCTAATTAAAATAAAAAGATCATAAACCCTATGCTTAACTTTTCCTTTAAAAATCTGGCTTTTTTCATTTGCCAAGGACAGCAAGACTGGAATCCATAACTTGTAGATCCTCAAGATTATTTCAGTTTCACAAACAATTCCCAGAATGTAATGAAGATTGTTTTTTAATTTACTCCACTGTCTGCATCCCAAGTCTTCCAGGTTTTCAAAGCTTTGCTTTCAATTGAAAATAGAAGATAGCAGGTTGCTATCTTATCCAATCTAAAACTTCTAGTAGCACAAGCAGTGTGTTGCAGCATGCTTGTGTATATACATAACAGTCTATAAATTCCATTTTTTGTTTGTATTAGAGTGGTACTGTTACATTAATTTCACCTATCCTGGGATCTGCAACTCCTGGAGTAGATCTATGTAGGCGTCTCCTGAAGCTATTTGTAAATATCCCCCTTTATTAAAGGGATATTTTTGGGAAACACATTGTGTGTGGATGGAGTTCACGCATTAAAGTATGTGTGGCTGCTGCTTATGAAGTCTGATCATTTATTGAAGAGACAGGTAATTAATGCTATGTTTTGATTGCAAAATACCAGCTTTGCAGCTGACATTTTCCTACTTCCTTTTCAGATCCTTCTTTTCCTCTATCAATATATTAGTGTTGCAGAATTATCTGGAGTGTCACCTGATGTGTAGCTCTGCCTCAGCCACTCTGAGACAAATGTCTGTACGTGAACTGGCCCAAATTAATTTATGAAACAGCTATCTTTAAAGAGAACGCTTTGCATAGAGGGTACTGACAGTTTGATGCCTGTTCATAAAGCGAGACCCACTTTTTCCCTAGTACTTTCTGAAGTAAAGATCACTTTTGCAGCCACAAATTGAGACTTTTTTTTTTTTGTCAGCTGACTGATGGCAATCAAATCTAGTATTTCTAAAATCGTCCTGATTTTGTTGCTGAAGTAGGTATTTAGAACACTATTAATCTTCCTTACCCCCGTGACCATGAAACACTGTTATGCAAGTGGCGTGGATTAAGAACTGAAACCTGAGCGCCCAGTGGTGGCCTCTGATGTGGCGCTGGGCTGTAGCACTTCTGCCTTTTTGCAGTTGGAGGGAAGCAACACACCCTGCAGGCATGGTACCTGCTGCTTTGGTATGTCTTTGGAAGTGGCTGTAAGCACGATGTTATGTCATGTCTTGTGCGCCTTCTGTCCAAATGGGAGCATCTATGTTCCTTCAGAGCATATGAAATACATTCTTGTCCAATAACTTGAAAGTACAAGTATTTTAAGAGCTGCCACGCATTCCAGTAACTGATGAATGAAGAGTATATAGGAAAATAAACAAGAGCTTCAGAGGAATTGTGACATGGTCTGAACTAGCTCTTATGCAGTCCTATTAGTCATATGATAAATGGGAACACTAGGTTATTAGCATAAAGTGGGGTTTTAAGTTCTGTGACAGCTGTTTGCTTTTTTTTTTTTTCTTCTCCTTACATTAAAATTACTTTAAGTTTTACTTTCTGTTAAAACTTTGCTGGCATTGACTTCAATGAAAAACTTAAGAGTGAACCTGTACCCAGAAGTAACTTGCAGGACCACTGCTTGCATTTAATAATTTAATCTGTTTGGTGGTATGTCTTTATTATGTTGATGATAAAGATATTTGCAACAGACTGTGGCAAATTTTGCTTTGAGTTACATATAACATTACTTGCTGACTTCAGCTTACACTGACTAGCAGATCTAAAGCTTTTATTCCTGTGTTTCACAAGAATTTTAAGGAAAAATTATAGGCTTGCACAAAAACTGTTTTAATATATAAAAACTGGTTTAATGAGGAGAAATTGTAGAAGGATTAGAATTGCTTGAAATACTTCATGTGTTAGATGCTCTCTGCATTTCCCCTTTCGCATACTGTGCCTTAAACACTGCAGCAACCATACTAACTACATTATTTTATGCACATGCTTCCAGTTCATACCTGACTACATTGCTCAGTGGGCACAGCAGATTTGCCCATTTCTGTTGAACATTAACTTATAGCCCTTTGCTTTTCACTGAGAGAGCTTTCGTACAAGCACTTGCAATTCTGAACCAGACCCTGCTTTCCATGGCCTATAAAAATGGTGATTAGCTTCCTCCTAGGCATCTGAATCCCTTCAACACAAGCTGGAAAAAGAGCATTCAAGTGGAGACTGAGATATCCCTGCCAACTGTCCCCGCGTGAATAAGCTCTTTCTTGTGAAGGGTATTTCAAGTACATGTTTCCTGCTGAATCACTCTTTTTACATGAGCAGATGCTTTATAGCTGTTGAGCTTTTTATTTTAAAAGAATATCTTGTAAAGATTGGGGAGCAGAAAATACTTCTTGTAAAGTGAGGAGTCTTTAAAATAGGCAGGTTTCATATGAAACAGATGTAACAAGTTGAGGGCAGATGGAATAGTTCAATAACTGCTTGTGTGAAAATATGCTGATCAACTCGCTTACTTTAATGATAAGTATTTTTAAGTCTAAGCCATTACGTAATATTCACTTTTAAATGATTCTGCTAGTTGGGCATATTCCATAAAGGTACTAAACATGGAGCAGGAACTCGGATTTCTTACCTCTATTCCTCAAAAGCTACTTCATAAATTCAATGCAATAGGGAAGAGTGAGCTTCATCCTGCTGAACAACACTAATATCCACTGATGTAACGGAACAACTGTTCCAAAGGCTGGAACAGAGGAACAGCCTCAGCTACTTGTTAAAAGTTATAAAAAGTTAACAACAGCCAGTTAGAATTTGACTAATAAACAGCAAGTCAGGTACTTCTCAAGCAGCCCTTCCAGAAGCTGTAGGCTCGGTGAAGAAAAATATGTCTAAACTATATGGCATTTCCTAAAGAGTTTTAAGAAAGGAGGTTAAGAAACAACCAAAACCAATTATTTACCATCTAAAAAAAAATCAAGAGAAAGAGGAAGTGAGAGCATGCTTAGGATGGGGTGGGTATTGTTATTTTTCTAACTTGTTTTCCCCTTCAGGAGTGGAGTGTGGAGATGAAGGAAACTGTAGCATAGACATATCTCACATGGCAAAACATTTAGGACTCTCAAACATTTAATATTTTCCAGTGACAAGTTCTCAGCAGTGTGTAGACTACAGCATTTGTACCGTGTCCAGTAGTGAGTAGCAGAGCTGAGGACCACAGTGGTGATTTTAGTCAAAACACTTGCATTCACAGAGAGATGCTGTTTTGAGGCCTTTTGTAGAGGTGATGGGCTCCAGCACTCGTTCTCCCTGCCCCCATCCCAAAGGATGCTGCTGGTTCTCCTCTCTCCCCAAGTACCTTGGCAGTGTAGCCTTGGTTCCTCTCAGCTGAGCATACCGCTGTGTGGTGCCACCACAGTTAACCTTGAACGTGTCTCACTAGCAAGGCGAGACAAGGCTATCCTATGGATTTCCCTGCACTTTCTAGGAGTGGCTGGCTCCTAGGAGTAAGCAGCCTTTCCATGTGAAGTATGATAGCAAAATACCTGGTGCTACAGAATACCATAAGCCCGGCTGGATTTGTTACTCCCAGGCTCTAGGAGGATTTGACCTGCCAGCCATGCTGCTGCTGTTTCTCGTCTTGCTCTGTACTTCTGGGTTTTTTCTTTCTTTGAGGCATGTTTCAGAGCTCATTTTTCTGTTTGTTTTTCTAACAAGCAGCAAATACTGCAACTCCAGTCCTGGCCATGAAGTTTACAGGCAATACCTTTTAATTGGTACTTGACATGTACTTTTTGAGATTGTGTAACTATTTCTTGTTCAGGACTTTGAAGTCTTTTTAAGAATCATAGAATCATTCAGACATGAATAAGATGCATTCTTTCACCTTGACTTTTAGGGGAAGTATTAGATGTGCAATTCTGGCACTTTCTGTATGCGTGTACTTGTGGGATGGTTGTCTGTGTCTATACAAATGTAGTTTGCCATGAGTCTGTGACGAAAGATTTATCTTCCTTTTATTAATGCATTCGCATGCAGCCTTCCTCTCCTGAGGCACTTGGCTCTTGTGAAACTTGATGCTATTTTGTCATAGCAGTTCGCAGACAGAGCTGAACCAAATATTGTGGTACATCTGGCTCCATAGCCAGGTGGCTTTGGCAGCAGAAAGAAAAGGTGATATGAGTGGTTTTAGCCCACAGCTGTCCTTTGTCAACAGCCAGCTCATCCTTTGGTCTCTCTTAGTTGGTCACAATAGGAAATCTTGCCTGCACAGTGAGACAATGAGGATGCCGTGGTTGCAAATCAGTAAGCATTAGCTTTCTGTGGCATTCCTGCCCATCTATGTATAGATGACTTGTTCCCAGCAGACCTGGAGGGATCCAGAGCAACTGCCAACGTACACTACACTGCAGCCTACCCCTGAAGCAAATGCTCTTCTGTACCTTGCTGGCTAGTAACTGATACATTAACTTTTATAGAGATGATGAAAGTCAGCAGTGGTGGAAACTATAATTCTAACACTCTGCCTCAGTCCAAAAAAATACAAGCCCATATATGTAAATATATATGGACTTCTGAGTGTGCATGGGCTTAGATAAGATATTATGATGCTTAATTAACATTTAGCCTGGAGAAAAAAAAAAAATCTTCTGTAGCCCCCTCTACATCATTGCTATTATTACTTGCTTTTATTATCTCTTCTTTTGTGTCTGTCTTGGGAATAGGCATGTGAGGTTGAGATTATTTTTTTTTTTTTTTTTTATTCATTCTCTGTTATCTGAGGAGGAATGCATTTATCCAGTGCTACTTCTGGTGTGCCTTAGTTGTGGGATCCCACTAGGATGACTCAGTTATTTGGTTGATCAAACTAACCCATGTTTTTGCAGAATCCAGCTGGTGGTGAATTGAAAAAGTAGAGTGAAAAACAGATAGTCTTGTTTGTATTGCAGAGACAATACCAAAAGCTGCCAGACATTCATGAATTCTCATGCTTTGTGTAAATGTGGTTGTCATTGTCCAGCCTTAGAAAAAAAAAGCCACCATTAGTGCCAAAAAGATTTATACTAACTAGCCCTACGCAGAGAGCTGAGCCCCGGCTTCCTGCCTAGCTCATTACAGTACCTTTGTCTTGTTTTGGAGAAGGCTTCCTTTGTACTTGGTGATGAATCTTGTTAGCACAGTTACTAGGAGGGCACCCATAATAGCTGTGTAGAAGTTTTAACTTCCCTCATTATATTAGTTCCCAAAACTTTGGACTGACAGGACTCTGGAGAAAAAAAAAAGGAAAAAGATGAAAAGATAAGACAAATTGGGTTGGTCTTTAGCACAGATTATTTCAGAAACTTGCAGCAGGCTACAGGAAGATGAAATAGCCCAACTGATTGAGTTTAGTAGGAAGACTCTGTACATAACAAAGCCTGTTAATGAAGATTGAGTGAGATCAGTGAAATGAGAAACAGACCAAAAATGGTTTAAAGTGTTGCATGTTCAGAAAAACATACTTGCAGGTGACTGAAGGCCTTTGGGCCTTTATTTGTGGAAATGTAGAAAAAAATGAGAATTTAAAGTAAGCCTAAAGTAGGAAGCATAACAGATTTAAAAATTAATCTTCCTTATCTACATGACTGTCAAAGTAAATTTTAAGCCTATTTTCTTCTGTGGACAATGGAAAAATGGTAAAACTATTACCAGGTTTGTAATGAACTTCTTGCCATATTGAAGGGGAAATGGTTGCTTGGGGGAGAGCAGTTGCATTGGGGGAGCACGTAGAGCTGGGCTGGGGAGTTGGGACTCTCTAGAGCAAAGAGCCCTGAGACACTGCACTGTACCCATCCCTCGGGGACTGCACCTGTGTTGGGTGTGATGTCTGAGAAAATACTTGCTTGGTTGTTTGTTTTGGGGGTTTTATTCATATTGAAGATAGAGGTGTTCCTTTCCCCTACCTTCTCTTTCAAGATTTGTATCTTCAGTTCTCATGGGGGTGAGGAGGAGTAAACTCACAAGGTGTGACTTTGAGGTGATTAGATGTTAGTTTTTTTCTTAGCATTGTTCAATTCTTTGGGAGGGGAAAGTGTAAATTGGACACCTGCGTGGGGTGATGCTGTTGCTTCTGCCCAGGTCCTTCTTGGTCTTAAGGCATTTACCTCCCTCCCTCCTTATAGAATTGTTTTGGTTAGATGTTTGAGATCATCAAGTCCAACCATCAAGCCAGCATTGCCAAGTTACCACTAAAACATGTCCCTCAGCGCTACATCTGTAAGTCTTTAAAGTACTTCTAGTGGCTGGGACTCTACCACTCTATCTGGGCTGCCTGTTCCAGGGCTTGATAACCCCGTGTGTTCCCTATTGCAGAACAAGTTACCTCAGTACTTGTGTAAGCCTCAAGTGATACTCTTTAAGAAACTCGCCATAAATCAAATAAGGAGGGGGAGACCCTGTGAAAGAAACTGTAAAATAGAACATCCTTTTGAACTCTAATATTAAAGGATGCACATTAGCTTCTAGCACTGAAGCAGAGCTAAGTTGTTGGAGCAGTGGTCATTTTGCACCCTTTGGCTAGGTAATGCAAGGGGGAGCCTAGGGATGTCTTCTCAGGGGGTGTGCTCTTGGGTGTCTTGCGGGAAAACTTCCTGCATTGCAGCTATGGCTCAAGAACCTGTTACAAGCCTGTTACGAGTGTCCACTCCCTTAGCGGGGAGGCAAGCGTGCACATTGTGTATTTGTTTACTGTTGGCACGCTTCCCCAGAGGTATATCAGCTCAGCGGGGTGATGTCATCGGTGGCACAAATAATTTCTGCATTGGTGTGGCTACTCCAGCTGTGAGGTACTTCAAGCAGTTGTCGGGGTTGGCTGGCTGCTTGCCGAGCCCCTAGCTGCCAGCAGCCCGGTGACCGGATGGCCTGGCTGGTGGCTGCTGAAGAAGGATCAGCACCTCATATGGGCTGCAGGAGGATTCCCCTGAGGAGAGGAACCTGAAAGCGTGGAGGTGGATTTGCTGGGGCTTGAGATTGTGAGTCCAACACCTCTGTTGGAAATTATGTCCTTGGGGACAGTTCAGATACCGGAGGGAAGCTAGCATCTCAACATCTACTTGTGATGAGGCTGCTTCTTCCAGGTACCTGAGCTGAGCTCATTTCTTGGGTGCTTATCTCATGTCTTCTGTGAGCAAAAAAAGTCCAAAGTCCCACGGGTATAGTGTTCCCTCCTCTCTAAATGTATTTACTTAGCAACTTGCATCATCCCCATCCTTTCTGTAAGCAGATCGATAAAAGCAGCCAATTGCAATAATATTACTGTTTTAAAATTGTTTTCTATAGGTATTTACTTACTGTCCCACAGTAATGGGGAGACCTGTGATCTCAGGTTGTTTTCTACCACTTAGGTGGCTTGTTTCTTCCATTCGAGTTAATGATGCATAATTGAGCTTGGTGATCTGAAATGCCCTCTTCTAATTTAATCAATGCAAGCTAACCAAGTTCTTGCCATGAGCTCATGTGTTTTCTGGTATAACTTTATTGCCTTTATGTTTTGTTTTTTTTTAAATCTGACTAAATTTGTACTGTCAAGATGTTAGGAGAGTGGAAGGATGGAAATTAATACTATCAGCAAAAGCTCTTTTGGTAGCTTCTGGATGAAATTTTTAATGTGGCCAAGTAGAATTCCTGCCTGTGGCGCTCCACCATCTTCCTGCATGTCCTTGGGTTCTGCATATTCTTCCCTGTTAGGGAGTATGCTTTAAGTGTATTTGGATTTATGTAAGAAGCTTTTGAACCTTTCAGTGAAGGTGTTATAACCAAATGTCAAAACATGGCTGTGGGCACTTAAATAGTCTAAATGCTAACAAGCTTTCTAGCTAGGAAAGGTAATTTATTATGTAGCCTAGTTTTTAATCATGCTGTAACAATGGCAGTTATTCAGTAAAAACAGTGTCTCTGCAGCATCAGAATATTAACTTCAAATTCTGACACCTTAACCAAAATCAAATCCTAAATTTCAAAGGAAGTTTGACATGTAAAGAGGAAGGGTATACTTAGAGGTGGAAACAATCCATACACACTGTAGCTATGCTGCCTGTTATGAAATACTGCTTAAAAGAATATTTTTGAAAGTGTAAGTATCTAATTTTTGAGATAAAAGTACAATGTCAGTATGCAAGGTCAACTTTAATGGAGAGAGAACTGCCTTTCAGTATCTGATTACATGGAAAGCTCTAGGGTGCTAATCGGGTTTCATGACTGTTGTGTTCAAATGTGAAATAAAGCTTTTCTGCTTATTTGGACATTTAAAAGTGTCACCTATAAATAGATTGGAAATTGATTAGCATTTATCTGCAATACATATGATGTTTGAAGTTACTGATGGGGGGAGGCTGTTTTCTTTTTTAAATCTGTCTACTTCACTAAATCTGTATCAAGAGCACACTGTTTACTGTACGTGTCTGTGCTTTCTGAAGGCAACAGGGGAAAACAGACCCTTTTTCATATGAAACTTTTTTCCAAGAGTGTGATAGCAGTGGTACGGCAAAGTGGAGGCAATTGTAATGCCAGAAACTACTCCCTGAATTCTTCAAGTTGGCTGGCCTTGAGCTTCACAAGGAAAGTTTTAATAGCTTTAGTTCACCAGTATATTTAGCAATTATGGGACTATATATATTTATTTCCACACCCGCCTTCAGATAAAGCTCTGAGTTACTCCCGCCCTCATTTAAAGCACACTCAACTGATTTGTGTCTTGTCTCTGATCAGCCATGCACCTTTGATCTCTCTTGTGATGGCAGACAATTTCTAATAGCTGACACAATGCAGTCCTCTTGTCTGCAAACAATTCTGGGAGACACGTATTCAATTCTTAGGTTTTGTTTTCCCCTGACCTTCAAGATTATATTTTTGGTCTCTATCAAAGTAGCGAGAGGGTGGAGAACAGGCAGTACAGCTCTTGGTTTCCTTCCATTGTTTGTCCAAACGATAAAAGTGTCCTAACCTTTGGGTTCTGTCTCTTCTTTTCACTGCTTCAGGTGGAGCAAAATAGTTAAAAATATATAAAAACAGTTAATTTGCCTTTTTATGAGATCCATCCTCTCAACAGAGCTATTGTCTTAGGAATTAATACAGCAATTCACTTTCCTTCTCTCTTAATAAAAATAGTTAAAAAGCCAACCAAACAATGTCTAAATCTGTAACGTTTCCAGGGGTAAGAAATAGAACAAGGGCAAGGTAAGACTCATTTACAGGAATGAAATGGGGCATATTTGTGATACAGCAGTTCTCCTGGCAAAGACTTTTATTGCTTTAGGATTCCTTACATTTCAGCAACTTGATGCCCTCCTTCTTCAGTTGTTAGCTGGTCTTAATTAAAGGAAGAGTTTTAAATGCTAAAGAAAAGTTGGCTTTGTGCTTAAAAGTCAAATAGATTTTAAAAGTGGCTGACATGGCAAATTCAAGTCAAGTAGTCTGGACAAGGATAGGTTTAGTTTAGGCATTTAATATCCTTTTGTCCATGTTAGAACAATTTTCAGGAGCTTACGTACTAGAAAACTGTGATTGTCACATAAAGATGTAGCACACTGTACAGTTGAGAGGAAAATGCCCAAATCAAGTGACAGTTTAAACATAATCTTTTTTAGATGTGCCTTTTCTAATCTGTTTATAGAAGAGATTGGTTCTGCCAGATGACTGGGAAGTTAAGGACTCTGGATTTTAAGATTTTTCCAGCATGGGAATGTATTTTCTTTAGTTGAGACAAACAAGTTGCATTGGAATGTGCTCATGGTCTGTATCAGCAAGTCTAACTTAACTTTGTCAAGATGAATACATACTGTGGTATATCTGAAAAAATGGATGTCACTAAAAATACCTGGCTAATAAATTTTTGTGATGTTGGGTGAAAGTAGGCTTTCTTACTGGCAAAGTTGTGTTTATTTAAGTTTCAACATGACTTTCTGTGTTTAAAAAACATTTAAGGGTTCATGACTGAAGTTTGAGTTAAGATAGCAAGAATAGTGTAAAATGGTACAGGGTTTGATAACGGCAACACGCTGGTTCTTTCTGTAAAGCCCACATCTCTGCAGGGCGTACTGCTTGTACCCACAGCCAGCCAGTCCTTGCTGAAGGAAGGCCATTTGAAGGCAACAAGTGGCCTTGGGCCAGCTGCCTACTTTATTGATATAAAAGTCTTTACTGGGGGTACTATTCCTTTTTCAGTCACTTTGGAAGATGCATGGAGTAGCAAACCGCCGAAGTCTGCACTGTGAGATTGCAGAGACTCTTACGCTCGTATGTGAATTAGCAATTGTGAACTATAGGAATTAACGATGGGGGCAGCAGACCCAACTCCCATGTGTTGTTAGTCAGCCATCTATACGTTGGGCAGCGATAAGCTGCTTAGAACAATTGGACTTGCCAGCAGTTTTTGATGAAACTGGGCTGCAGAAATTGTTGTAGGATGCTGCTAAGTGTTTGTTTCTTCACACGAGCATGGGAAAGCAGCAGCGTGCTCCCCCTCCACAACCCCCGTAGTACAAGCTGGGAAATACTTGCTGGGCTTGGACACTGTGCGGGTGCAGGGTGGGGCAAAAAGTTAGAAGAGCTCGTTCAACAAATCAGCTGTTACGTGGGATGAAACAAATCACTGTAGATGTCTACCTACGTTTTCCTCATCAGCAAAATGAGGATATTGCTATTGCAAAACTTCTGTCAAGTCTGTGGTCGAGATCTGCTTCGTAGTGTGCATGCTATTTTTGAAGATGAAGCCCTGCTTTGCTTACAGTATTAAGTTGAGAGCCAGTTCTGAAGAGATGAAATCAAGACTGAAATGTGAACATATGTGAGATTGTATCCTAATATATAAGGCAAACCATGGAGTGTTGTTGTGACACGGTGTAGCCTTTCTGTAGATTGACTTGTTTGTCTGCAGCGTATGACATGAAGTGGTGAAAGATAATGCAGTTTCTAAGTACTATAAATGTGCTTTGATTGAAGGTGCATAATTCTTGACTCACAGTAGGGAGGAGGTCAGTGAATAAAGCTGAAGGGTAGGTGAAGCTTTCTCTTTTGCCTGTGGGGATTAAAATCAAAGTTGGGAACACTGACCTGGCTTGCAAGTTGACCTTGGAACATTTACTAAAAGTAAAAAAAAACCCAAGGCATTAAATGTGAGATAAGGGAAAACCACTTGAGGC
This sequence comes from Jacana jacana, assembly GCA_013400555.1. Lineage (NCBI taxonomy): Eukaryota > Metazoa > Chordata > Aves > Charadriiformes > Jacanidae > Jacana > Jacana jacana. Next base: position 55,762 of record VZTM01006653.1, on the reverse strand, counting down.
ATAAACCACGATAAAAGCCATGGAGTTTCTTTAAGATGGTTCTAGTACGTAGCTGAAGTGAAACTATTGAAAGAGATGTAATTCATTTTCATTACTATAGGAGCCAAGATGTCTACTAATACAGTATTTATGTTTGTGGTAATATCTTTCCGCCATTGTGTATCTCTATAAACCTTCTGTTTAAAAAACTGACCAAACAAAGCAAAACAAAGAAACCTCTCTGTATGGCAATAGTGCCGAGCTGTTTGGGCCAGGATACATGTCTCCTGCTGCGTTGCGCTGCTGAAATAGAAAACAGAGAGATCTCTTTCTGAAGAGCAAGCTTATAGATGAATCTGGCAGATTGTTGGCTCCGAGGCAAATTAAGATTATTGGGGAGAAATTTGTTGAAGGCATGGCTTGGGTGAATGCCTTCTTTCTTACAGTGATGGTGTTCGAGCAAGAGGACTTGGTGATCGCAGCACTGATGACTTTGCCCTGAAAAAAGATGTCCTTTCAAGTTGGCTGTTCTCAGACCATTTACATTCCCCAGAGCCTGGTGTCTCCCAGGGGTTTGGTGGCACAGCTGTGCTGGCACACTTCCTAATGTACTTGTAATAGCGAAAAAACACTTTCTCTGAAGGAAGTTTATTCTGGTTTGACAAGTGAAATGAAATGCAGCAGTGAAAGCATTCTTAGACACTTATACTGGGCTAAAAATGATGATATTTTAACAGGAAAAGCCGTTGAAATGTGGAGTAATTTCTACTGAATTAGTTGTGAGCAACCTTTCCTTGTATTTCAGGCAAACATGCAGGCCTGTACAGAGTGAGGGCAGTGAATTCAAAGAGGTTAATGTTGAATGTTGCGTGTGTCTCAGCTCCAGCCTGGAATTAGTCCTTTTGATGTTTGTTCCATACAAACACAGAGGAACACTCAACCCCCCGCTGACATATCTGACGCAGCAGGAATAGAGAAGGAACGCTTGTGTACTATTGAGGTCGTGGTTTCAAATCTGTGAGGTGGAAACGAGATTTTTAGTGATGTGGGTTAATTAGCTTTTAAATAGGCTTGGAAGAAACTTAAGGATTAATCTATCCCCAAAACTTTTATGGATATTGCATTACCAGTATACATTTGTGATGCCTTTAAAGTATTTTATACTTGTAATGAATCCTTGTATATATAGAGTCAGTTATTCTGGAAAAAGGCTGCTGTTTGTCATATTGCTTGTATCTGGTCAGTGAATAATGTGAGTGCTTTTAATGTGTTAATGACTGCCTGGCTGAAAAGTGTAGGTCAAAATACTTGATGTCTCATGCAGGCATCTAGATTTCATAGAGAGCATGCTTTTTCATGCAGTTTTTCCATGTGTTTTATTGAGAGCATGTGGGAAGAGAGAGTCTTCTAGTGCATCCTCAGTTTTGGAGGGGCCAACAGACAGACTAGCTAATGAGGGCAGAATTGAGTGATTGACATGGTGGATGCCGTAGAGGTTAAATGGTAGAAGAGAGCATAGGTGGCTCTCAATGAAATGGTACCCACTTGGTGAAAAAGGAAAACAGTAAGAATCTGAAATTTATTTTAATCAAGTGTGAAAGAAAGCGTTGCTCTTCAGCCAATGCAGGATAACTCTCAAAATTGGTGCACTGGAATTTGGAAGAAAGCCCACGTGGGATATCCACTCTGGGGTACTGTTGCGGAGGGAGAAAAATTTGAAATGGGATCTATTGATTTACATTGTGCAGAAGTTCTTACTACAGGTCTTTCCTGTTCTAGAAACATAGGGTGGGATTTTATCTATTTTTGTGTTGAGAATTAAGAATGTATAGGTGTGTAAACAAATCAGAAAGCAAAGAACCTTAATTTATGTCGTCCTACGAAAGCTTTAAAATATTTTTTGGTAACTGTGCATTCTGATGTTATGCTGCGACTGCTGTGGCTTGTGCTTTAAGTTGTCTATTTGTCTAATAAAGAAAGTCTGTGCTTGTTTCTTTCTTTCTTTCTAGTCAGGTGGTTTTCAGGTTCATCTAAGAAAAGACTGAGGAACATCAGTGAAAATACGTTGTCATTCCAGAGAAAGTTCTTTTGTATTTTCTAAAAAGGAGTAAAATAGCAAGAGTTAATGTAGTGTTGCATTATGGTGTCTGTAGCTTTGAAAAAATCCTGGGGTGTTAAGACTGCCCCAAAGTGGACTGGAAGAGTACATTTCTGTAATTCTGATTTCCTACATTGTCTGTAGAGCGGATATACTACGCTTGTATTAAGCTCACATAGTAAGAGGGGAGAGATAAAAACAACCCACCAAATTTCACAGCTTATTAAATAAGCAAAAACCGTAGAAAACCAACTCTGTTGTAATTTGTTGTCAGTTCTGCACTAAAATTTTTCACCACAGTGCAGCATTGTAACAATAAAACTCAGTCATCACTGTCTTTGAACTTATCTGATTGTGATAAGCAGTACAGTATTTATTTCTGCTTTTATGTAAACACTGTGCTGCAAGTGGTTCAGGACAGCACTTCAATATGGCAAGCTGTGTCATGTGAGGATACTTTAGAAATGCATAAGTTCAAAGCAGCTGGCATTCTTGCATTGAGGATGAAGAAGGTTGCAGCCCTTTTTCTTAAAGCCAAGAAGCTTCAAGGGGAAGACTGATCTGAATTTGTTAATTTATTTGTCTCTTTGTGCCTATTAAAAAGGACAAGATTCTGTCAAGCTAGTTGTATTTTTCAGCTAAAAAAGCAGGACTTAATGGGGCAAACCAGCTAAAAAAAATAATAATCAAAATACAGCATGAGATGTAGCTAAATTTGGAGTTCTTAAGAGCAAGCAGCTGCTTAAGTAATTAAAGTATATAAGGTGCTACTGACCAAAGCAATTAGTATGTAATTTCATTAATGGTGTTAGGATTGCAGTAACAATATTTAAGTCTTTCTGTCCAAATCAAGATTGCGGGCAGTTTGTGACATGTACAGCATGAGGTTAGAAGCAGTGCAATATTACAGTATGTTATAGCACCACTGTCTGAGTGGATTTGTAACTGCACAAGAACGTGTCTTAAACTGCCTCTATATCTTGTTAACGCTCCTAATTGGTATACTTTGCTTACAAGATTACATATATGTCTAAATTTTTATAAGCTTGTATGCTTGTAGGTTTATATATAGAAAAAGGCTTGATGGGGCTGCTAATTTTTGGTTTATTTTTGCAGTTCAGTTATGAGCTTGCTGCTATTCAACACCAAAAGAGAATTACTTTTTTTGTGTATGCTTTTTGCGGTTTGTCCTTAAGTGGCTGAACAATCCTGGAGAGCTCAGGCAGAGTAGAATATTCCAACTCCCTCTGAAATCTACAGTGCTGCAGATGGTGGGTTTCCAAACTGCCTGCAACTCAGGGACAAATGGATGATGTGCCCGGCGACCACAGTTTGGTAGCTTCTGCACTGGCTTTTTGGTGAAAACTTTGTCCAATCTTAAGTTCTGTCCCTTTTACACGTTGCCTCTTTCTAGGTCTAAGGCTTTCTATGTCTATAAATACGGGGGCGTGCTTTTGGCGGAGGAACCAGTCTTCTCTGCTTTTCTGGGCTGTATTTCAGATGTGAAACAGAGCAAGGTGAGCAGGTTTTCTAACCTCTTGCAAACACTGAGCCTGTGCCTGTGGGTTTTTGGGGCATCTTTCCTAAGGGGAGCGGTGGGGATGATGTTGGAAGGCACAGAACTGGACCTCAGGGCCCTGCAAGCTCATCTGAGCCTACCAACAACATCCTTGTCATGCTGGGTGAGGACGTGGAGACTGTCTTCTATTAAGAAGAGATGGTCTTATTGAGAGAGTACCTTGGTGAGGAAATGCCTTGTGTCCAGCTCCCAGTGCTGTTTTGTGGGATGAGGAGGCGAGTCCAGTTGGGGTCTGTGGGCCGGTGAAAACCAACCAGGTGGAGAAGAGCTGCAGGCTGGCTTCCCAGAATCACAGGGCACCCCAAGTTACTGGATGGGGACCACATACACCTTGTAGAATCAGGCTCGTGGGTCTTTTAAGGAGAACAGGCATAACAGGCAAGTTGTTTTTGACTTGTGTCAAGCTGGGATGAATCTTCTGTGTAGTCAGCCTGTGGTGATGGCTTCTGTGAGAACCTGATCCTGACTTGGTTAAATGAGTGTGGCTTACCTGCAGGATGTTCTGAGTAGCCAATTTAAAAAAGGAAACTTCATTTGGTGGATCTAAAAGAAACATGAATACGTTTCTGTTTTTCTTAGGTCTAGGTAAATTTAGGCTGATGTGATTGCTCCTCACTTGAAGGCTTGAATGGTAAATTCAGATTACTTTTTCTTTTGTAAATCTTGTGTGATTGACTGCAATGGATTGGGGGTTGTTTTGATTTTTTTCCCAGGGTTTGAGTTTTGTTTTGGTTTGTTTTTTTTTTTCCCAGGATTTCTTTTTTGCTTGGGGTTCTTGCTTGGGTGTTGTTTTCTTTCTTTTATTTTTCTTTAGGGTTTTTTTGTTTGTTTGTTTATTGGGTTTTGGTTGTTTGGTTTGGTTCTGTTATTTGGTTTTTGTTTGGGGTTTGTTTTTTTTCCTCTAAAAGAAAAGGCTGGCTAACAGGAGCTCTTGGGGTCAGTGTACTCATGGTGGAGGGAGGCATCAGGGCGCTTTTATAAATTCCTGGTTTCTGCATGGAGGGTGTGGGGTACGGATGCCTTCAGTAGTGGCTCCACACTGCCATTTGGGATGTGACTACAGCAATATGCTCTGCCATCTGGGCATCCATGCAGCGGGACTCTGGCATTCCCTTCTTGCACAGTGGAGATTTGTGCTTCATTACAGCAGTGATTCCTTGCAAATTACCCACCCTTTGCTGGCAGGGCCAAGGGACATCTCCTTGTTCCTTGTGCAAAAGGACTATGTGATTTTCTGACACAATAGCTAGGCTTGCTCGAAAGGAAAGCCTTAAATAGACATCTGATACGCAAGGATGAAGTATCTGTGTGCAGATGAAATGTAAATGCATGCCCCAAAACGTTCCCTTCGTAGGAAAAAGAAATGTAGGGAAAGTTTAGATTGAGGTGCTGTCAAGGTGATTATGACAACATAATGATGGCAGCCGCCTTGGTCTGTGAAGGGAAGCAAAGGTAGGTAAGTGTGCTCATTGTCATTTGTACAGGTGCCAGGTTTGAAAGTCCTAGGTTGGGGGCTTTTAGTGGACGTTTTTGATGCTGTGTTGCAACTCCAAACAACTCTCCTCTAGTTTAGTCTCTTGTCGATAATTTACCAAAATAACAATTGGAGTTAATACTAAACTGTTAAAGTAACTGACAAGCAAAATTAATAATAAAGCAAAATTAACCTCGCGTTAAAGCATTTGACTTTTTCATATGACTTTGGTTCTGTTACGTAAACTTTGACTAAAAGTACCTTAAATATGAAGTATTCTTGTTGTCTGCCTTGCAAGTACACGGGTCACAGCTAGGTAACTATTATGTGCTGAAAACACACTCTTTAATTAACTCAGGGGAATAGCTGATTCATTAATTGCTGTGTGCAATTTTTGGAACTTGTATTACATTGTTTGCTAAGCCAGCAATAAACCTGTTCAAAGCAAATTTTAAAACTCATGATTTCAAGTGAGTAAGATAAAGGTTAGCTCAAGTATCAAGTGATGAGGTGCAAGCCTAGTTCAATACCAATAATTATGTTCCAGCATTAGCTCTGTGGGACCCATTCCTTCCTGAAAAGCATCACTAATGGAGTTTTTGGGTTAATCTGATGACTTTTCACTTGAAAGCTTGCTTTAGGTTGTGGCAGAGTGGCTTTGAAATTAAACCCCCCACGTGAGAACCCTGGGGTTTGCTGGCTGCCAGGCAGGGGATGTTCCCCAAGCAGGCAGGTGATGCTGTGGCCGAGCAGTGCCAGAGCAGGCAGGGCAGCATCCCAGGTTTTGGCTGGAGCTACACAGCAGCATGTTTAGGAGGTTATCCGCGAAGCAGGGATAAAGCTTGGGCTTTTGTGGCAGGATGGGAGGGACTAATCCCTGCAGTGGTACTTATATCAATTTGCAGGGATTGTTCAACTGGGATTATTCAGACGGGTATTACTGTGTTTAATCAGGGAGGGAGAACATAGGTTCCCTAAAGGAAAGCAATAAATGCTTTCACTGTGTTTTTAGCTTTGCCTTTAATAGCTGTAGACTTGTGAGACACGTGGTAGCTTTTCTGGTCTGTCTGAATTAACTCGTTTTTTAACTGTGATTTGTCTATTAGTCTTGGGGTTTTGTGTATATTTGGTTTACACTTTTTTTCTTTTCCTCTGACACAGGCAATAAGAAAAACTTATATGGAATCATAGAATCATTTAGGTTGGAAGAGACCCTTGGGATCATTGAGTCCAACCATATATAATTTTATATAATTAAAACTTAGAGAAGCATTATGGGTAGAAATGCGTATATAGGAAACAGAATACATTTTAAAAAGTAGTAATTTTTATTCATGTAAGCATAAGACAAACACAGTATTTTAAGCTTTTTATTCAGTCCCCTTAGTGTAAAAGTATGTAATCTTAATAAATGTGCAACTAAACCTGACCTTTGCTGTGTCAACTTGAAGCTTTCACTGATACAGCATATCCTCTTAAAGCCATTCACCTGTAAATATGACTGTCTAAGATGCAGTCTGCCAAGCATTACATTGTGGTTCATGAGTTCTGATATGAATGTACCTTAATAGCTCAGTAGGTTAACATGGTTTTCCCCGTTATCTGGAAAGCTTAAGTGGATTTTTCTTTGGTTTTGTGTGGGCTGCCCAGGCTAGGAGCTATGTGGCTGTTTGGATGTCTTCTTGAAGAACAAGTGATGGTGTTTTCTGTCATCCTCATTTTGGGATGTATTGCCAGAGCTTTCCTTGTGAGTTTTGCTGTAGAAGTTGAGGCATCCAGTTAACCTAATTATCTGTCCAATTGGTCAAAACCACGACACCTTATCAGGAAGATGAGGCTTTAATCGAGAATCCTTTGGTCGGGCAGTCAGTCGTCCGTGTCTCATGCATTCACTTATGCTCACTCTCTTTTTCTCCCCCCCCACCCCCGAGTAAAGAAAAAGCCACAATAAGTCCATGACTATACCTTGCACAATTTTGACTTAAATTTTAGGTTTCCCTCTGTTTGTACCTCCTTTGGGTCAGGAAAATCAATCTTACTTGCTCGCCCTGTGGCATATCATGTCCTTCACCACTGCAGCTGCTTTGTCTTTCTTGAGGGTTTTTTGAGGATTAGCCTATTCCGACCCCAGATTTGACCTTGGAAAGAATACCCCATTCTGCCCTCTGTGGTGCTGCTCCTCTCATTTAATGTTATTTTCTGTCCTCTGGGTAGCTGAGGCTGTTTTGTTTTTTTTCCTGTCTTGATAAACACAACCAAACAAATGCTTTCCTTTTAAGGTCTGTCTTTTTCTTAAACTAATGAACTAAAAGTGGGTAACATGAGAAAACAGTACAGGGAAACCACTGAACCTAATGTTCATAGAAGAGAGCTGCAGATGTTATGAGTTTCTTGAAAATGAATCTTCTGACTGGATTATGTAATCAATTCAGGAATGATAATTTCCCAGAGGCCTACTTAACCTCAGATTCTGCTTTAAGTGATCTGTGTACTCAGAATTTACTATAGAGCAGTGGTTCTGCAAGCACTGACCTGCAAAGAGGGATTTGAAAGGCTGACAGTTGCTGGTAATTGCTCTTATCAGAAGCTTGGCCATTAGCGATGGTGGAACAAGTTGGGTGGTGTGGTCACCCAAAAGGAGACAGTCTGTTCTGCTTCAGGTTCAAACTTTGACTGGATGCTTCTTTTAGGAATGTATGCTTTTTTTCCTCCTTTTTAAATTCTTTTTTCTGTTTTTTAAGGCTGCAAATTTTCTACTAGAAAATGGGCATTGGGAAGATTGAATCTCAGGTCCATGTTCTCTAAATGAGGGGAGGGGGGGCTGGAAAGGGTACTGGCCATAACTTATATATTTTATCTTAAATCTTGTAATGAAACTGGTATGTTTATGCATAATCAGATTCTAGGTGTTTTCTTTGGGTTTCAAAACCCTCTTTCATATAGATGCCATTAGTGCTTCCACACCTGCACATGCCTTAAAGTGAGGGCTTGGTGGTGGTGGTGATGCACCCATCTAGAGCAATAGTCTGTTAAAGTGACCAACAGCCATCCACTCCACAAAAGGTCCAACATGACTCTACAGTTCCTGGGTTAGCAATGGGAACACGCATGCTGGGAGGTACTGCGGAATGTTGCCTGTGAATAATTGCAACCTCATCAAAGGGCAAAACCATTAAAACCTTCTTCAGAGACATGCTTTACTTTTGTCTCTGGAATTAAATAAATGAACCCTCCTTATCCATCCCCTCTCCATCCAAATGCCTAGTTTTCATCATTTACCTTGATGATGCCAAGCATTAGATGTGTGAACTGGACAGGAACGGAATTCTCCATTATTTGTAACCCTCCATTTTTTTCCATCAGGACTCCTGAAACTTGTTTTATGTGGTAAGGACTAGTCTGAGGGTACAATCTTGTTCCTTCCTGCTCGCACCCATAGCCAGTTGCTTCTGTTACTCATTAATGCTTGGATATTTATTTTTTTTTTGTGACTAACACCTTTCATATGTAGCTTATTCCTATAGTTGTTACCTAGCAACATTAATTTTGTTCAATTTAGTTTGTGTCTTCTATTTCAAGAAATCTGTTAGGTATATTTTAAGAATGTTTCTGCAGTCCAACCATAAACCCTTATTGAAGAAGTGTTCATAAAGTGAATTCTAGCCAGTACTTATAATTAATGTACATACATTTGGTGTTAGCCATCCCAGTCTTACTGGCAGAAACGGAAATAGATGTGTGTGGGATTTAAAAATTACCGAGAAAATATTGGAGCAGTCAAGAGTTTGCTCTTGACTTCTTTGTGTGGCTCAAAAGTGTGCTCAAAGGGTGTAGATGCCTATCTCAATTTCATGCTTCTTGCCACTTCTGCTTCTTGCTGTTCTATCCACGGCATAGTCCATTTAGCATTTTGAAAGCTGAACATGCACTGATGTGACATTTTGTAGGCTGGCAACCACATTTAGGGTACAAAGTAGAGGATTTCACTTAAGCAGGTGAAAGTTAGCAAATAATAAAGGAAAGGCCTCTTGAGTGCAAAGCCCTATAAGGGGACTTACAAGGTATATAAAGTTCTGGGGTTAAGGCTTGTCATTTTAAATTCAGACTATGACCATTCTGGAGCTGGAGATGTCTCTGGGGCACAAAGTTGGGTTTGTGTCTTCTCCCTTCACTTAAAGCAAACAAAAAAGCTCCAAATGTTCAACGAAGACAGTCTTGATATTTTTGTAATTGGGTCCAGCAGCAGACCTGGAGAACAGTGTGAAAGCATAGGGCTTGCAAAAGATTTTTTGCCTTGTCGCCTTGTTTCTTGTGCAAAACTACCATCTATATGTAGTTTTTAAAAATGTAAGAGAGGTGAGATTGCATAGAATTGGAGGTGGTGTTGAGAACTGGAGGCTGCAGCATTGCTGTAGAGGTCACCATGGAGTTTTTTAAAAATATAAGAAGTCTGCTTATTATCATCCACCTTCTGTTGCATGCATGTCTCAGAGCATAGACGCTGCCAAGTACTAAATGCACACAGCCGTGGTGGGGCTGTAGGTAACTGTTCCAGTATAGAAGAATTCAAGCAGGCAGGCAACTGATGGAGTTAGTGGAAGCTGAAGCAGGAGGGAGGTGAGACCTCGGTGTAAACATAGCAAATACAGGTACAAGCTCTGAGGAAGAAAGTAACCAAGGAGTAGGAGTTACCTATAGTGGACTGATTTGTGCATTATGATAACTATGTGTTGTCAGAATGGCATGTTTTCAAAAAGCTTTGGTGGTTGGAATTTCTCAAAAATCCTATCAAAATGGCATTTGGACACAGCACTGGAGGGCCATGCTGCAGGGCTCTTGTGCAAGGAGTTCCCTGAATAAGGGGTTATCTTGTAAAAAGAGTTTGTATGTTCATAGCACTATGTTAATCCTTACCTGCATTTTTGATCATAAACCATATTTCCACAACACCAAAACACTTCCAAAACATACTTGTACCACCAATATGAATCAGAGTAACTTACATGTGGTTTTAGGAGATTTGAAACAGGATGTTGAGGTGGGTACGGCAAGTATTTTGGGTGTGGTTTTTTCCCTTTTACATCCTGGGTAAATCTTTCTGATCACTTTAAATGGAAATGTATTTTCTCTGCATTACCTATAATTTACATAGTGTTTTGCTGCATCATCAGTGCAGGATGCTAGGGTATATGCAACTGTACGTTCCTTTTCTTTTGCTGTTTCCATCGATCTCCTTGAGGGTTAATTACTGTGCGCTGAAGGGCCTGCTAACCACCTCGATACCATCCTCTACCGAGCTAAACTTGAGTGAAATCTTACATTAGCTGTATCTTAGCTTCTTTGCTTTGTTAAGCTGGATCTTGAACATGCTACACTGAAACTCATTTTGGTGAAATAATTGCCAGAGGTAGGCTGTCAAATAGATAGGTGATCAATCAACAGCTGCCCTACTGTAATATCAAACGTTTGTTTATATACATGCTGTTAGGCTACACATAGTATCAGACTTACTTCCATAGCAACAGAAAAGTGATATAACCTTTTTATAAATAAAATCTTCTGCTGAATTCCTAGTAGCACTCACATCAGTCATCTTTGTGAACTGGTGTGAGGGATAGTGGTGGATAATTAAACTCTGAAATAAGCAAGCAAGATGGAAATTACTTATGTATGTATACAGTTTTTAAAAACCTCCTAAATCACAGCTCTCAAGTCCTGCGATGTATTCATATGTATTCCATATGAACTGCAGACCGTAAGAAAAAAGGAAGGGTGTTTGCTGGGCTGCCATTTAGAGACATGAAATGCATCCTGATCTGTAGTACAAAGCCAGGATTCCTTCCATGTTCAGCTTTTTTTTCAGTAAACAAAATTTCTGCATTGCAATGAGCCCCTTGACAGCCCTGGAAATACCTGCTTTCTTCAGGAAGCTGGCATGGGTGAAGCTGAGCAGGGCTCATTCCAGCTTTCCATTGCTTCCAAGTATCCTGCTTAGTCCTGTTAGCTGGCCTTGACATGTCAAGGCCAGCAACAACCAAAATAAGTAAATAAATTAAGATCTGGAGGACAGAGAAGGGCTGGAAGCAGAAAGGCAAGCCAGATATGGTTTAAGGACAGTTTAAAGCTTGCTCAGGCCTAATTGAGGGGTTATCGTCCCTCCTATGATATGCCTGAAAACATTAAAACGATGTTCAAAGTGCTGTTGTTTTTGTGGAATGTGATAGCCTAGCTTACTAGCTCAATAAAGGTTTTAGAACAAAGTTTTCTTCTTTCCTTGAATTGAACTTTTAATTTTTTTTCTTGTAGTTGAAATCATGATTTACTTTACCAAAAATATTACTTGCAACATCCAGTGGAGCTTGTTTGTGAACAAAGGCAAAGTTTAACAAGTTGTAGGCAAAGGAGCAAAATGAAGTTCAGACAGCTGCCAGTGTGCATGCACTTTGGTTCTAGTTTGAGAAGAAACAAGCTGGAGAGAAAGAGGTGGGGGAAAGCATTTGTTGTTCTCCTTGGCCAGTTCGGCTCAAACCATGACACCTATCCACCACCAGAAGTATATCAGAGCTAGGTTTTGCCAATATTTTCCTTTTAAAATGACTTTTGAAAGCAAAAGGCTGCTTGTGTGTTTGTGCATGGAAGAGAAAAGCTAGCCTCTATGCTGTTCAATTGAGAGACTAAAACAGCAGACCTTGAATATCCACTCTCATACTCCTTGATCTTCCAGCAGAATTCAATGCAGATAAAGGAAAGTAGGCTGTAGTATCCCTGGATGTGCATGTCTGCAAGATAGCTGGAGAGCCGGAGGCTCCTCAGCTACCTGCAACTTTGCCTGCTGTAACCCACAAAGGTGATTCTTCCAGGTCAGTTGCAAAATGCACGCTCATGTACTTAGAGGAGCACTGTGATGCCATGCTGGCTCAAAGCCCAGTGATCGGCAAATTTTGCTGGTGACTAGCACTTCTTTTCTCCCCATGTGGAATGATCTTGATAGAGGCTGGATCTCCCTGCTTGGTAGAGAAAGATCCTTTGTAGGATTGCACTGTATATGAATTATCCTTCTGAATAGTATACCTGCAAATGGTTCAAGTTGCTCAGAAATCTCATGGACGGCATATTTGAGCTTTATTTAGTTAAGCTCTGTAGAGAGCCATCACAAGTGACATAGCGGATTACTTGGCAGGCTGAGACATCTGCTGGCACTTCTGAGGTAGGCCACAGCAGCGAGGTCTCCTATTGCAGCATGCTGAACAATCTCTCCAAAACATAATGGTATTTAGTAGTAAATGCTATTGTATAGAGATGAAACTGTATGAAATTCAAGATTGCAGGTTTTGTCATCTTCAAGTAGCTTAAGAATTTGTGCTCCTGCAAAAGTTTTATAGCAAGACTGAGAACTATTATTAGTAGTGCTGCACCCGTGGAGTAAAGGAGCTGACAGAGGAGTGAAACCAGATTCTGCACTTCAGTACAACATGTTATTAGGAAAACTCTGTATGCACCTTGTCAGTGCCTGTCCTGTTGGAAATTGAATTTAGGTGTGTAATTGATATGCTTAAAAGCCTGCTAATGGTAATTCAATGCTTTAAACCATGTACTTGGTTTGCTTAGTGTTTTGCATGAAGTGCCTCATTTTATGCATATTAGACTTCAGATTACACCTTTGTGTCTGTTTGATTATTCAGGGATAGGTTGAGCTGACTTTTAATCATTCCTCCCATGTTACAATCATCTGAAAACGTAATGATCTTGCACGCTAATAGCTTTGTCTCAGTTGTTAATAAATTAGCACCCTCAGGGACCGAGCCATACAGACTCCCACAGAATGTGTGCCTTGACTTTCTCCCCTTTCTGCTTTTCACCCTGCTAAACAATTGCTGTTAGTTGCTGTAATTTACCCCTTGACTCTGTGGCTAGGGTCTGTCTTTTATGTCTGCTTCATCCAGCCTCCAAGCTTTTACTTGACAGCCATCTGACACCCTACAGCTTGGTCTTCTGGTACTTTAGATGAATGATAAAATTCAAAAGCCTTGTAATTCAGCCTCTCCCTCTTTATACTCCTACTCCTGTGGTTCCCTTGTGATTGCTTGAGAAGTGTTTTTTTAATATGTCCTCTCCAAAGAGGATAAGAATCTGGAGGATGGAATGAAATTTAAATTGCAACTCTGCCTCAAGATCCTTAAAAATAGCTAGAAAATTATTGTAGACTTTGTCCAAGCAAAGCAAAGTCTAGATAATTGAAAATGCGTGAACTAGCTGACAGAGAAGACGGTGGAGGCTAGCGAAGGTGACTCCTAGTAGTGAAGTAGTAGCTGTGTAGTACAGAGACTGAGGGAAATAACCATAAAGAAATGAAAGGAGAAAACATGTTTGTGGGTAGGGGGGGTGGAGGGGGGTGGTCCCCCAAACACATGTTCAAACCTAGAAATCTTGGATGTATGTTTTCAGTGAAGGCTAGGTGACTTTTACTTTAGTAAAGGGCCTACCAACTTTCATTGGTGGAGCATTGTATTTCAAGACATTAAATAGAACTCAGACACAGGTACATGGCCAGCACCTATTTAGTTCTGAGCAGAACATTGGTTTATGCAACACCGAAAACTGGGGTCATCAGCATCCAAAACAATTGCTGTGTAAATGCCATGCTCGGATCCCGTTATGGTTATTGATGCGTGTTCTTGGTGGGCAGAAATTGAGTGGTGCTTTTTCAGATTATATCCTCATCAAAGGATAGGGGGGATTGGACTAGATGATCTTTCAAGGTCCCTTCCAATCCCTGATATTCTGTGATACTATGAAAGACGATATTTGTAAAACATTGTTTATGGTATCTCAAAGAATGAGCTGTAATTGGTCAGAAGCTGATTAGCTGCTCTTGGTGGTTCATTTATCTAAAAAACATGGCAAAAGAATGGATATCAGAATTATTTTGGGGTAAAAAGCATCTTTTAGCTGCATAGTGCTGTGTAAATGTTTGCTAGCTCCATTGCTTGGCTACTTTCCATCCGTGTCATGAAGAGTGAGTTTGTCTACAAGGTTTGCAGGCAGCAATGGTACATTTTGCCAGGCCAATTGCTACAGCTGGAAAATAAAGGCACATTTGGGGATACAAAGTTGTCTTGGGTTTGAAGTCGCTGCTCAGACAGTGGCTGTGCAGGAAGCAGAAGCAGATATTGATGTGTCTGTTCGTCAGCCCGCTGAACTCCTGATAGGGAGTGATGTAACTTGTGGCTGGGGAGCAATTACCGTGCTCTGCAGTAGGAATTCAGAGAGTGGTTAGTGCAAAGGGCTTGCAAAGTTTTGTTGTTCTGTAGAGTAATTATGATCGTTAAGGGGGAACGAATGAGCACAAGTTACTTATTTACTGTGAGGTAAGGTGACTTATATAGAAAGGTTGGTGCACTTTTTAGGACTGATGTTCCTCCAACCACCCACACCACATCTGTGGTTGATTTACTTTGCACTCTCTCCAACACATTGCAGGAGCAAGGATACAGATATTTTTATAAAGCCCTTGGAGTGACAGTTAAAAGTTAGCATTGCTCTTCAAGATACCGTATCACAAGAATACACAGAGTTAGAGATGGAATTTTTAACAAACTATAATGATTGCTTTCCGAGGTGTAAAACAGAGGAGTGTGTCTACCACCTATTGACTTCTGCAACACTTTTTCTTTTTTTCTTTTAAATTATTGGGTCTTAAAAAACATTTACTCTACACTGTTTGATTGCCTGAACTTGCTACACTGACAAGCTGAACTGAGGTATTTGTTAGTGAGATACTTCTGAAAACTATGTCAGTTCATCAGTAAATGAAGTTGTGCTTCAGATTATCATTGGCATAATTTAAATTCCCACCAAATTTTGATTAGGTAGTAAATACTATAGTAGAAATATTCTGTGTTAGTAGTTCTTCACCAAGGCAGACAGGATAAATGTCCGTTGCTGGCTGTTGCTAGCTACGTTTTACTTCTCTAAAATAAATAAACGTTTTCTGCAATAAAAAATTTGCAATGTAAAAATGTAACTATAAAATTATATGATAACTTTACTGAAGCTTACCCTTTGGCCTTTCCAGGACTGGGACTTCCAGGTGTGTTACGCTGCCTTTATTTTTGTCTTTCAGATGACGATGTGGACCTAGAAGCTTTGGTGAATGACATGAATTCCTCATTTGAAAGTTTGTACTCTGCCTGCAGCATGCAGTCGGAAACCACTCCGCTCCTTCAAAACGGTCAGCTCAACCGCAGTCAGCTGCCGTCCCCGGGATCTGGAGCCCTGCAGCCCATGTCTCCAAGGCAGAAGGTGCAGCGGTCTCAGCCTGTGCGCATTATGGCAGTCAGGTAGGAACGAGGGACATGCCTCATTTTTATTGAAGTTGTCTTGAGCTACCTTCAAAAGAACTACATTGTCAAATAGGAGATCAGCTTCAGTAGGAGCCTAGCTTATATTGGACTTTTGCTTTGGAAAAACTATGTACCAGGTGGGTAAAGGACATAAACTTTCCAAGTATTTTATGAGATGCAAAAACGTTACATTTTCACCCTTTTTAAAAAAAATCTGTATTTGATGTACCTATAGTAGCAGACATGTATAGAAGCATGTTGTTGGTGCCAATTTGCAGAAATGTTTATATTTTATATTTAAAGGATATTTAGATTTATTTCTAAACATAAAAACTGTTCTCTCAGGTATGGTTCCTGCTGACAGCTGCTTTGTTTTATGACATGTAAGAGATCAAGTAGGTTGATAAGGGTGCATTCAGCTAGTTTTGATATACAAAAAAGACCTCTCTTCTTGGAGGTTTCCTGAACAAAGACAAGCAAACAAAAAAGGAGCACATAATATTTTTTACTATTTTCCTAGAGCTCTTTCAGCTCTTCCACTTTGAGTGCATTATGTCAGTACTTAACAAAAAAAAAAAAAAGTGTTTTGCTTTCCTGTTATCAGTATGGGGGCTTGAATTCGAGCTTCAAGTGGAGTACTCCTGGTGGTGATGGGAGAGTCTACAGGTGATGCTGAAGTTCTCAATCTTTTAGGCAGCAGGAGGAAAGGAGCTCCTGTCAACATGAGTAGGTAAACTACCTGAATCAGGGGGATTTGGAGTTTGCCTTTCCTTGTAGTACATTGTCTTCTCCAAAAAGAGTGAGAATTAAAAATGATAAAAGAAAAATCCCAGAGAGGAAAAGGGTTGATCCTTATTCTTTACACTGATATATTTCCTATAGGAATGGTGTTCTTAAGGGAGGCAGCTTTTCTATATGAATGGGTAGCATGCAGTAACTGCAATACAACCAAGTCAGCTAATGATGCAATCATTTGTACAAGTATTTCATATTTAACCTTGAATATGGCCATACTAGAAAAAGCACTCTCTGGAGTACTATAACTGTCGATGTTTTGTAAATATCATAATAAAAACACTTAATTTAGGCTATTTTTGGTATTTCAAAACTTAGCAGTTTTGAGAACACTCTGCGTTTTTGAACTCTGTGCTCCCATACGCGCAAGAACAAAATGTGTTCAGCATTAAATAATGGTGAAACTTTTATTCAGGGTTATCTAGACCCCTTTCCCATAGAGGGCGGTGACTGCATCTTTTTTGCAGCCAGAAGAGAAGGGTTGACGCTGGTCATTCTCTTAAAAGCACAGTTTTATGTGTGTATCAGTCATGAAGTAAATGGTGCACTGCAGCAGTATAGACAGCGCAGAGCACAGTGTAGGGAATTCTTGTTTTGAGAACCACACCTTTCTAATTGTGTCGAGTCTGTAGTTCCACTTTGTACATTGGAGGTCAGTCAAAAGCTTGCAATCCAAAGCACTATTACACAGCTGCTGATAAAACAAGTCTCCTGGGCTGAAGAAATCTTACCCAGTCCTGTACCCTGTGCTGTGGGGAAGTGCACACATGCATAGCACAAAAAAAGATGAAGCAGGTCAAGTAGTTGCTTGCATGGTTCATAGTTACAGTTGGAACCTGCTATTTATAGCAAACCCCCAAATCTGTAAGGCTTATTTATGGAAGACCAAGGCAACTAAATTGCAGGATAGAGTTACCTGCGGAGCAGATTTCCCAGTAGTTACAAGTCCCCAGGTTCTAGTACAACGAGCATGCCCAGGGTCGGACACGCTGCCAGAGGCAAACCCAGCAGTTGTCTCCCAGGCAGCTCTGTTAAAAAGGTGCTGCTTGCTGAAGGCAGGGCAAAAAAGGAGAGCAAGTGAAGGTTTTAATGACTTCCACTTCAAATCCAGAAGGTAGTTCATTGTCTCTGGAAACTTCCACGATTACCACTAGATGGTGCCTTCTGCAAAGGCTTTGCAGGCCAGCCTACTGCAGAGTCACCTACTACATCTTCAATGGTGATGCCCTAGCTGTAGGGAAACAAAGCAATCTGTGTGGTCACGAGTAGATCTTATATCTTTTCATGCTTTCCTGTGGCAACTGGTAGGCTTTGGCTTTTCTTCTATGGTGTGGGCAGTACAGGTGTATTATGAAGTGGGACTTGAAACTCTGGTGGTCCTATGTAGACTCGTGAGGCATATTCTTAGGAGATGCAAACTTGTCTGAACAATAACTGTACAACTGGCATAAGGTGGGAGGGCGTAATAATTGGGAGGGCGAGCTGAGTCTTTGCAATTCTGGAATTTGGTATTGTAACGAGGTGACAATATTGGTTTCAGTCTTGACTTAGAGACTTTACAGGGATACACCTCTGTTTGGAGATCCATGTGGAATTTGGCTCCAAGTGACTGCCATTGTGTTCTTTTGCACCGGGTTGGAAGAGCTTAACTGACTTTCTGGCATACAGAGCTTAAGCTTGTAAGTTAGTGCTTACAACAGCAAGTACAGATGGATATTTCTCTGTATTTTATGTGCACACTTATCTCAGTTACTCACCCAAGCAATCAAGTTAAAAGCAACAAAACAAGCACAGATGCCTGCCTGGTCATTTTCACGTGTACTTACCTACTCTTTGCTTTCAGTTGCTGTAACTTTATAGTAGTTGCTTAGAAAAAGAGTGGCTTTCGTTCCTTTTCTTTAGTATTGTTATCGTAAATTGTGGGACAGGACATCCGCATCTAGTGATGCCAGTTTGCTCCCCTTAATGCTTAGTGCTTTTGTGTTTATAGGCGACTTCAAGAAGAAGAACAGCAATTCAGAACATCATCTTTGCCGGCAATCCCAAATCCCTTCCCAGAACTTTGTAGCCCTGCAAGCTCTCCAGTACTAGCCCCTGGATCTTTACCTCAGAGTCAACCTGCTAGTAAGCATGTGAGTATGGGACATAGCTTTGGGTCATCCATTCGTGTTCAAAACAGCAGTAGGCTATTTCAGTTTGAAGTCAGAAGGAAAGTTTCAAGATAACTAGAAGCACTTATAGGCTTTGCCTGTGAGTGGGGCAGCACTGGCAGAGAGAGTGTCTTCAAACAGACTTCAGACATTTTTTAAAAGGTTTGTAAAAATGAAGCAAGTCTTTCAGATACATAAATGTTGTGAATATACCAGTTATGCCTTATATGTTTTGGATTTTGTTATCCGAGGGTAATGACTTACTCAGAAGTCAAGTTAATTAGCTTAGAGTTGGAGGAGGATCTGTGCATATTATACTGCATATTTGAGGTACCAGAAAGCCAGTGAACAGCTGTTTTCTTTAAGGATGTTGTGTGGCTTTGTTTTGCTATTTTTCATGAAGCTGCTTAAAAAGCAAAGTAATGGTCTTAGAGCATGTAACCAGGCCCAGCTCCTTGTAATGGGACTTAAGGGGGGCATTGTCCCATGGAAGGCTTGTTTGAGAGACTGTGTTCTTGGCAGTGGAGATAGCACAGACTGAGTTCTCATGTGGTCTAGAGTGATAAAACCTGACACTGCAAACAGTTTTGCTTCTCAATCCTACTCCATTCTCTGAAAAACAACCATCTTGTTTTGTATTAGTCCGTAAGCATGTTTAAAGACTAAGGCTGGGCTCAAAAACCTTTATTTTGTAAACTGTGCTGACTTGCATGGAGACGAAAAGGTGGGTTGCTCCTACTGCTATTGGTTTGAGTACCCAAAAAGATCATGGAATCATGGAATTTCAGAGTTGGAAGGAACCTCTAGAGATCAACTAGTCCAACTCCCCTGCCAAATCATAATTGCCTAGAGCACGTTACTCAGGATTGTATCCAGGCGGGTCTTGAAAAACCTCCAGGGAAGGGTATTACAGGACCTCTCTGGGCAGCCTGTTCCAGGGCTCTATCATCCTCACCAGAAAGAATTTCTTCCTCATGTTTGAGTGGAATCTCCTATGTTCCAGCTTGTACCCATTGCCCATCATCCTATCCCTGGAAACAACTGAAAAGAGTCCGCTCCATCCTCCTTCAACCTGTCCTGTGGGTACTTGTAAACATAGGTAAGGTCTCCCCTCAGCCTTCTCTTCTCCAGGCTGAAGAGCCCCAGCTCTTTGAGCCTTTCCTCATAAGGGAGGTGATCCAACCCCTTAATCATCTTTGTTGCCCTACAACAAGATGATGTTCTGTGTCACCGCTCAATTAGTTTGTAAGTAGCTTCTACATTTACTCTGAGTTATAAAAGGGTTTGGGTGGACAATTTAGCTACAAGCAGTAGACCCTAATGTACTCTCTTGCCTCTTCTATATTGCTTTGCATCAATGTAAACATCTGTCTGCTTTCTTGAAAGACACAGTGCATCTTATAGCATCATAGGATTGTCTAGGTTGGAAGGGACCTTTCAGGTCATCGAGTCCAGCCATCAACCTAGCATTGCCAAAACCACCACTAAACAATGTTCCTAAGCACTACATCTACCTGTCTTTAAAATACCTCCAGGCATGGTGATTCTACCACTTCCACGGGCAGCCTGTGCCAGTGCTTGATAACCCTTTCGGTGAAGAAATTTTTCCTAATATTCACTCTAAACCTCCCCTGGCACAACTTGAGGCTATTTCCTCTTGTCCTGTCACTTACCACTTGGGAGAAGGGTCTGACACCCACCTTGCTGTATTAGTTTTACTGCATTTCTTACATGTACAAAACAGATAATCAAATAATGCCCTAGGAAAAAATTGAGCCATCCTGTTAGAAACTTAGCAGGACCTCATCAGAGGCCTAGGTATCAGCTGAGCAAAGAGGCTGTTTTGCCAAGGCAGTGCTAGTCTGATTCTGGGGCGACAAAGTGAGGGGCAATTCTACCTCCTGCCACTTGCCAGTAAGACAGCAGCGTAGCTGCCTTTCTGAGACAAACCTTTCCAAATATTTCCCAGATTCAGGGATTCTTTGCCTGTTAGCTTTATCTTTTGCTAAAATTAACCAAGCCCCCCGCTAAAGATTGCTCTGTAAAGCCTTAAGAACCCGAAATGATCTGTGTGTCAATTTTTGATGGAATTTAGAAACGAGTGGTTTAACAGTCCATAAATATAAAAGTAATCAATCTTTTAACATATGTAAGAAGATGGCTATAAAGACCATAATAAAAGTAGATTTTTTTTCTCAAATTTTACTTTCTAATATAAAAAAAACCCCAACCAATAGCATACCTAATTTTTTAAATGGAAAATTTTGATAATCCTTTTGAATGTCTAAAATAAAATATTTATATTGTGTAGATATGTTTGCTGCTGAAGGTTCTAATAAAAGACAATCTGTTAAAGTGATAAAACCATTTAGGATACGAGATGAGGAAGCAAAGCATGTTGGACAGTAGTGGCTTGTTCTGTAGATGCAGATGTACTGCTCACTTCAGTTTATTGACTTATTGGATGCAAATGAGAAACACTGCCTGAGGGTGAAGGAAGGATAGAACTGTTCCTCTCTTTAATAAAGGAATAGAGAAACAGAACTGGAAAAAAAAACCTCTAGTTTTAAAGTATTCGCTGACAAAAGTAAGNGTTAAAGTGATAAAACCATTTAGGATACGAGATGAGGAAGCAAAGCATGTTGGACAGTAGTGGCTTGTTCTGTAGATGCAGATGTACTGCTCACTTCAGTTTATTGACTTATTGGATGCAAATGAGAAACACTGCCTGAGGGTGAAGGAAGGATAGAACTGTGTTCTTTTCCTCTCTTTAATAAAGGAATAGAGAAACAGAACTGGAAAAAAAACTCTCTAGTTTTAAAGTATTGGCTGACAAATTTAAGAAAAAAAAAAAAAGAGGAGGTTCAGTTTCTTCATGAAGGAAGAAAACTTTACTTTTAATACCTGTTGTAAATGTGTAGAGTTGTTGGATCACAAAATAATCTGTCTTCTACCTCACAGGATGTTAGTTGTGTTTAATCCCCATTCGAGTTCGCTTCAATGGAGCCTACTAAACATAACAGTAAAAAATTCATAACTTAAGAAACGTTATACATCTTTCCAACTTCAGTCCGTTAAAAAAATGTAAGGTTTGGGAATTTGAGTAAATTTTTTTAGGTCATGCTCTTGATTAGATAAATGTCCATAGATATAATATAAACTACTGGTTAGCAAAATAAAAGATGGCTTATTTGAAGGACTGCAGCAGCTCTTTTTAATGGCTGGCAGTTAGTGAAGCGAGTTGTGTTTTAAGAAAAATAAAAATACAACATTAAATACAAAGCAATGTTAAACATAATGATGCTTAGTTTCAGGGCCTCTGCTTGCAGATTATGAACAAGGATTAAAATTGGAGATTGGAATGAGCCATTCTGATTACATGAGATATGTGAGGTGTTAGTGAAAAATCATTCCCTTCGTGCTTCTCAAGCATCTGCGAGCAAATAGGCAAATAGCAGCCAGCAGCGCTGCAGCTCTCCTCATACAGGGCATCATGGCATGTGCAGGGCATGGAGGAAATGCTGCCTTTGGTCAGCTCATATCTAGGGGACTTGAGAGGGACCCAGGTTAAGGTAGTCTGAGAGGATTTCAGAATGGAGTGGGTATTTTATTTGCTAACTGTGTGAAAGAGTGGGGGTCACTGTGAAGCTGGACTGTCTGATACAACTGCATAAGAAAAGCATCATTAGTATTGTGGAACAACAATGCTAATGTATTGTTATTTTTTACAACAGTTATGTTTTATATATAATATATATTTATATATTATATTTATTTTTATAACTATTTATAATTATTATTGTAACCACAATATTGTGGTTATGCAAGAGGAATTTAAAGATTCGATTGTGTTAAACCCAGGAGGGTTTCATTTCATATTGCCAGGCCTTGGGCATAAAGAAGTGCCAGCTCTGTACAAGCTTTACTATATCAGAACTTTTTCCAAGTATATTGGAAATATACTTGGAAAAGTTCTTGGAATATATATTGTTCTCTGTAAGAAAGGGATGCATGTGTGGATGAAAGAGTGAGTAAAGGAGCTTTTAGGTCAAAAAGCTTGTATTATATTTACAACTGGAAAAGTGGATGTTGTCTTTTTGCATGTGTAGCTGGAGCTTGAAACACAGATTTCCTGTTAAGGTGCCTCTGATCCTTTTCCTTATTTTTTTTTATGCAGTTGCCACTGCTTTATTTTAACAAACAGCTTGCAATACTGCTTATGCAGTGTTCTGCACTTGTTTCATGCTCTTTCTTGGCTCAGCAAAGAAAGGTGAAAGTGGTAAAGCAATGAAAAATAGCTATAATAAACTTTTCTTACGTTTTTGTGGTAGTCGGTTTGTTTTCTCATGCTGGTGAAGCATTTTCTTTATCTTAAATAAGTCCATGTGTCAGGAATAACTTCTTTTTTACTAATATGTATTCTGAGGTCTGTTCGATAATGGTACTGATGTCCCCGCAGCAGGAAGCAGTATGCCACCTCTAGCTCTGCTGCCAGTCAGGCACTGAATACTGCTTTCAAAGCTGATGGCTGCAGGAACGCGCTGCAGCTGCTCCCCAGAAGACAGAGAACAGTGAGAAATAATGGGTCTTCTGTACAAGGGCAGAACTAAAAACACGTATAGGGAAATGGGATAGTCGTTTAATGGGAGATCAGTACAGCAATCTGGGAGGAAAGCTGCAATGTTAGGCGTATTGAAATCATTGCAGATTTGATTCTAGATAATCTTCTCTGGTTTAGAAAAAAAAGTCTAAATAAAAAGATTTTGTAGATACTTTTTCTTTTTTTTTAAGCACATAGGCCAGTTGAGTAACTGACACATAATTTAGTAGTAATAGACTTAGAAGAGAAATAACTGTGAACCTTAAGGTTATATTTCAAAGGCTGTCCTGCACTGAGCTACCTCCACCAGTGGCGGGGGCTAGGCTAATACAGGTATGTGACCAAGCGCATCTGGTGGTAAAGGTTAAGAAATGACTTGCAATTAAACAGATATATGCTCCTTGGGAGTTCAATACTATGATCCTTTATTACAGTTCTGCAGGTGGAAACACCCTACTTTGAGCTAAGCTTTATGGTGTGAAATGTTAGATGTCAACCTGCTGATAGCAAATGGCACATGGTTCTGTAAAAATTGGCACCGCTGAAGTTTTAATAATGTAGTCAACCACCTGGGTGAAAAATACTAACCAGCTGTGCTACCAGCTACTGCAGATACTAGTGTGGTGAGTGAGACACTACAGATGTCTTGTGTTTGAAGAAAGTATGACCCTTCAAGCAGTAGCTGCCAAAAATCTCCTCTAAGTTCTTGAATCAAGAGCAGCGTTGTCCATGAGCTTTGGCAGGAGGAGGGAGACAAGCTATCTGATCAGTGTGTGCCTCAGTGTTCTCTCCTTCATCATGTGCCTCTCTGCCCTCTAAGTACTGCTCATCTGCCTCTCACCATGGAGCCTGACCACGAGTCAGGAGAAAGTTCAGTAGACATCTGTGAGCATATTAAGTATTCCAGCTGTCTGTGCTGAGGAGAAGCAGGTAAAGGCAGCAGCAGGAAGGACATTTTCTGGGTGGCACTATGGGGCATTGCAAGACCATTTGATTACATTTTTTTTTTCCTCCCCTCTCTTTTCCCCTTGTCTTTGTTAATAAAGCACATGCACACCTAAAAGCATGAGATCAGCCCATGTCTGAGGGGGACAGTGATTGCAGGCCGGAAGAAAGGACAGCTGAAAGTTTTTAAAACATCATTTACTTAACAGGATAAATATGTTTGTCTAAGAAAAATGGAAACCAGAAAATTACACCAAACCGAGGCCAAACATTTGTCCAGAAGATTGCTAAAAACATCAGACAGCTAGGTTACCACTAATTGAAGTCCATCTTTGTGTTGCTGGTATAAACTAAGAACTGGTTGGTAACATAGGTTATAATTTCTGGTTGTGTACAAATATTTTGGAAAAAACATGCAATAATTACATGTAGGTCACTGCAATGCCACAGGATATTAGGCTAAAGTATCTTGTGTGAGTCAATGAAGCTTTCAACTGTAAAAATAGGGCAAATTTCTCACATCCCCCTCCTCTATACAGCCCAGGCGAACTTCCAAATAGCAGTTTGATGTACTAAAATTATTTACTCTCTTCTAGCAAATTAAATTCACAAATGGGTATGAATTAATGCCATTCTTTTTTCCCTATTTACTTACCCTTCAAGGGAACTCCTGTAAACAGACTCCTTAGTTTTAATTGTTTTAATTACATGTTATGATGCACTTTTTTTTTTCTTCCCGTAAAACTTTTATATTGGCTCTTTTGAAGACAAGGATGTTGATTTCCAAAAGAGAAGCTATATAAAAATATGAACTTTTGTATAATGAAAACTTTATGTACCAAGTTAGGTTTTTGCATGTGTGACAAGCAAAGTTTGTACTTAACCCTGCAGTTGAATGACCTTTACCAACAAGATACTTTGAAAAGAAATACTGGCATTAGGTTGAGTCAACAGGACTTTACTTTCTCTAAGCAGGCGAGATCCTGTAGCTGGATTAATCTGCACAATTCCTTATGTCCAGGTTCAGGCACTCCCTTTCACCCAAGTTTAAAATATGGCTTTTTATGGGTATCTGCTGTGATATGTTGTTTTTCTCTAGTCTTTCTTTGAAGCAAGGCTCTTAAGCTAAATAAGTCATATGTAGATTGCCCTGTGTCCTGTTTGACTTGGATGGCTTTTTTTTGTTGTTGTTAAGAAAGTTATGATTGTGTTCTGGAAAAATTGGGAAAGATCAGGCCCCTGCTGCAGAGCTGTGATCTAACTGAATGAAAACAGGTCTTGTACTTCCCTGGGTGCAAATGAAATGAGCTAAATTTGATGGACAAGATGTGGGAAAGATGTTGCATTACTTCTTGTTTTGCTCCCTGTGTCATGCAAGCATGTTGTCCCATTACTCCTGAAGAAATTGGGGGGGGTGAGCTCACATAGGTTTGAAAGTCTCATTTGCTCGTTACTGAAGAAGAGGGTAAGGAATAACTTAAGACTAATGAATGAGTCTGATAACTGAGCTAGAGACAAGCAGCCCTGAGGGCTGTTAGTAGAACTGAGTCTGGGGGTTGGCAGGCTCTGGAGCCCAGCACATGGTCTGCTGGGGACCGGGATCAGCACGGAATCAAAGCTGCTGTTTCTCCTTCCACACATCCATTACAGCAAAGAGCTTGATGATAGAAAGAAATTAGTCCTTTCCTTCTTGCTTTTGGAAAGTGCCAGAACAGTAGTTACAGTCCCAGTGTGAATTACTGGAAATATTAAGGACATCTCACACTCAAACCCAGAAATATGTTATTTGTTGGGATTTTTTTGTTTTTAATGACACAAACCTGGCCACACTCCCAGGAGCATTTTTGGCTCCCTACCCGTAAGCAATGCTCTGGCAGTGGGAGCATGCTGGGAGGAGGGATGTGTGGCTGGGACCAGCAGCAGGGTGCCAGGGGATGCATTGCCCAGCCAGGGGTGGTCTGACACAGTGGGACAGGACCAGCCCAACCCAAATCTGACCTGCTGCACATGTGCTGGTAGCCCCACCGGGTATTCAGCCACACAGTGATGCTTGTAGTTGTTTTAGAAAGCTGTTTTGTAGTAGTAACTCCATTGCAATTAACCTTTAGGACTGCCTAGTTGTAAATACTGTGCTATCTGTGTGGTACCTGCTGCAGTAGCTGGGCACTAGTGTATTCACACTAATTTTGTGTGTGCATCTTAGGCATGCCCGTGCACGTTTTTGTTGCACAGTTACTCTAGCAGTATTTCATTAATGGCACAGTGAGAGTAGAATTTAGCTGTTCTGTGCTTTGATCAGGAACTGAAAGAACTGAGAAGCTAAGAGGCTGAGAGTGCAAGGGGGAAATGGGAAAACAACATGAGTGAAACTGTAGTTCTCTGTGCCTAGCAAGGCAGGCAGGAGTGGATTTGGGCATAAACATCAGTGCAGTAGGGAATAAAAGAAGAAACACAAACCTCAGAACTATATTGAGTGATTGTAATTATACCATAAGTGAATGGTTGAGATGAATCAGAGATGTCATAACTTTACACTGATAGCCTTTAAGGAGTCACTCAACAACAGGAATATCTTCGTTGAGTCTCAGCTCTCCTTTGCTGTCTGGATTCAAGGTGAGAGTTCAGGTCAACTTCGACATTTTGGATAGAAGCCTCTGCTGCCCAGGAGTACAGATGCAAGAAAACACCAGTTCATAGGCTGGAGCTTCTGCTGTGTGTCCTATGTGACCTTGCAGCCCCGTGTTGCTGCCAACAACTGGTGGGAGAGGTGACAACAAGGTCTTTCCTGAGGTGAGCAAAGACAGCACACACCAAGCTGCACTGGCATCTGTGGCTGAGCTGCAGGTGATCCCCCAGTAGATGCTGAGGACATATGTAGTGCAGGACTGGGAAGACGCCCAAGTTCCAATTTTTTTGCTTGCTTGCTGGCATCTATTTCTAAGGACTGAAGGCAAAGCCAGCGTTCGGTTTGTTCATTTCCAAACCATCGGCAGAGTGGTCGCTTAAGTACCAGGAGTAATGCTGTTCATTCACAGCAGGAAGAAGCCTTCTTTGGGCTTGCTGTAGTTACGTGGACAGTGAACTGTGCCCATGTGGAGATCTGTTGGAAACTTAGCTCTTCACTTAAGCAGTGTTTGTGTGTGGGCGCACAGGGGAAGAATAAACTTGCAAGTTTGTTGGCATGGTAATGGGATGTTTATGTGTTGCTCCAGAGATTGCAGATAGGGTTTTGTTCCATTTCCTAAACAGAGGGCATGTTAGCTGGAATTTAATAACATTTCTGCATTAGAAGAGTACCGCTGAGTTAATTAAATCATTGTGGGATGAGTTTCAATTCTCTGTTCTCTTGATTTATAGTCTCCTTATTGCTATCAAATTCTTATTGTATTATTCTTTCTTCTAATAAGTGTGTCAAATTACTGTACTAAAAAGTGATTTTCTTTAATTAATGCAAGTTTCTTCAATCTTTTGCTTCAGCTTGGCAATGAATAGCACTCAGAAGCAAAATAGTTTGACTGTCAGCTAGGAGTTTGGATGTGAGATCTCATGTTGAGCATGGGATGCTTTCTGGGGAATAAAGCAACTTTGTCTCAGCAGACTTATGTGAAATTCCATTAACAGAAAAGCAAAAACTGTTCTGCAGGTTTTTATAGGGAAAAGAAGTAGAAGTGGGAGAGACATTTAAAAGATGCTTTTGTTTCTTACTAAACAGATGCCACTTTAAAACACCCAGATCTTTCTACCCACCCCTTTTATCTGCCTAGATCTCTTGTCTGGCCAGAGTGAGAAACTACTCTGCTTTTTGGGGATATTTAGATCTGGACTATACCCACTCTCAGTGAAGACTGCTTTAACCCTGCACATACGGTGTGCACTGCCTATCCAGACATCTAGAAACATCATCTCCACCCACACCTTGCAGTTGCAGAATGGCCCAGCCATTGCAGGAGGCATTGGGTTTGATGAAGCAGACTTGGTGTTGGGAGTTGGGAACGGTGTCTGTGCCCTGCAGCTATGGGGGAAGGCTGGCTGCTTCACTGTAGGGTGACCTTGCACATGTTCTTCCTCTTGCCTTTTAAGTTCACCTTTAAAAATCACATTTCCCCACTGCCCTTGCCAGAATAGGTAATGAGAGTAGGAACAAGCCATCCCTAAGGAAAAAAAATATTGCTTTAAAAAAAAATGATAAATGAACTATTGAGGTGTAAAACCTTGAAAAAAAGAATATTC
This sequence comes from Jacana jacana, assembly GCA_013400555.1. NCBI lineage: Eukaryota > Metazoa > Chordata > Aves > Charadriiformes > Jacanidae > Jacana > Jacana jacana. The sequence continues at coordinate 27,569 of VZTM01006653.1, read as the reverse complement.
TAAGTTAAACAACAGTGTGCTGATAGTAAAATACCAGGATTTAATTTTACAGACAATTTGCCCTCGGGCTTCTGCGAGTCATTCTTGAGCTTGCCCTTGCCTGCAAACTGTTAAGAGTAGCTAATTACTCTGAAGTAACTTGCTTGTCATACTGTTGCTGGTCACACTTATTTTCCCTATTGCTTACTAAAATTCACTGATAGCAAGCCAACCACAGTATTTCCAGACCTTATAAATGGCTTTACAGACATTTGTAGGATTTCCTACTCGCCAAGTACTCAGTTATGCAGAGCAAACTATAGACCGAGTCTGTGCTAAATAATGGATATCAGGTACACGGTTTTAGCATTGGAAAATACCTGCTGTGCTTCACATTAAGAATATTCTTTACTGAATTGTCTCAAATTCCAGAATAACAGTGTTCTTAACTGTTTTAAGTGTGTATATACACATGTGTATCTATCTATCTATCTATCTATCTATATCTAAATAAAAAGGTTGCTTGTAATATTGTCACCTTGCAATTGATATGGAGCAGATTGAAATGAAGTAGATGTTAAACATATTAAGATCATCATGCCTCTTCATTAGGCAAAGAATTGTCAGCTAATTAGTAACATCTAGTCATACAAATAAAACCTTGTATTTAATATTCTCACAGTACTTTTCTGTGTTATATGCTGGTTTGTTCTGTGGATTTTTTTTCGCTGCTAACCTGTGAACTTCTTTAACAAACTATCCAGCTTGGCAAACCTTTGTAAAGCTCGTCCAAGTGTGGCTGAGCCTTGCCTCTTGTATTCAGCCTTATCAAATGAGCACAGTCCTATAGGCAGACACAAATAATGTCTGGCTGAAAAATGTCCTTGCTGTGCTTGAAGCTAATGTCATTCCACTTCTAGCATTTAAAAGGTCCTAAACATATTTGAGAACCTACTACTGGTTTCCTCTTTTGTCCGCTTCACAAGAATGACCAAGGCTGGGTTTTACTCCTGGATGTTGGTCCAGTTGATGTTTAACAATCTGTTTGGTGAAAGTTTTATTTATGCTTTTTGCTTTTACTTGAGCATACTTATCAGGATTTGCATCCTAGTCTGCTGGGGGTTTGTTTTTTTTTGGGAGGTGGGGTTTGTTTAGTTTCTTTTTATTTTGAGTGCACAGATGAGAGAGGTAATCCAAATCCTGAGTTTTTCATTGTCTGCAGAGAGAAGCTGCCATTCCAGGGGGAGTGGAGTGCTTGCCAGCTGGGGGGACAGGAGAGCAGCAGGGATAGAGAATGTGTATGTCTAACCACTTGTACGGTGTGACACATTTCTTGATCTTTTCTAGGATATTAATAAGGGAAAATCAGGAGGCAGCCAGCTATATTTGTGCAAATGTACCTTCAATGTAATTTCCCTTTGCTCTTAGTGAACATTTAGTTCCGCATTACACTGCACGCAAGTTACAAATGAGCATTTGCTTACAGGCTAATTAAGCATAGCTTAGAGCAGTACTTAATTGCAGCACTTCAAGCAATACAGAGGAACTTGAAGCCAATCTGGCTAACAAGAAATTAACTTAGTACTCTGCCCAAGGTTGCGCTAGCTGCTGTGTGTGTAAGATTTCATTACTGCTTGCCCATTCTTATGTTGTGTGGAATAGCACTTGGGCAACCTCCAGAAGTCCCTTATTGTCTATGAGAAACCTTTAGGACTTGAACTGCAGCAGGAAAATCTGCAAGAAGCAGGCAGAGCGACGGCATGATGGAGTCTTTAGTGGGTAGTGAAATTGATTGTGCAGCAGATGCTGGCTTTGAGTGTCTTCAGCAGTTCATCCATCGAACAGATGTCCAAACTGGGTCTAAGTTGAAAGACTCTGGGAGGTTGATGTATAACTGTTAAAATGAAAGAGCTGAATGAACTTTCTGTAAAGCTTTCTATATGGTACTTTTATCCCTGAAATAAATAAATAATCTAGTAACTCCAAAGATGATGAAATAAATTTTACAGCCCTGTAAACGTGCTCACATCAATTTCTTCTCTTCGCCTCTTTCTCAAGCCTTCTCTAACATGCAGCTGTAAAAACTGTGGTGGTTAACTGACTCTCCTCTAGGATTATGTGCGTGCAAATGGCTTGTTTTTCCCCTAAGCCAGAGCCTTACAAGTGCTAATCGCCCTACTTTCAAATAGCAGCTATTAAGGAAGGAGAGACCTTAATAAAATTCTAACAAAAATAATATAATGAAATGTTGATAGTGCCAGATGTATTCAAAGTGACTGTATTCCTTTATGAGTTTGCAGCAACCTCTGCTTCCTACATAATTGATTTAATCTCTACTACTATTACGTCTTTTCTGAACATACATCTGCAAAGTATCTGGAGAATGCAACTTAAAGGCAGTATCTGAGTATAAGTACTGATGAATTAGCTGCCTTTTTTAGACTGCTTCATTATTCTCTTTTAAAATCTGTAAGTGTATGGAAGTAGAAACTACATTTTTTTCTTTTAAATTGTTTGACAGTGTTGAAGTGGTATTTCAAACCAGTAAAGGCTGAGTTCAAGAAATGCATCAGAAATATTTGAAGAAAAAGTATTTAAAGTCTGAGATGGTGGTAGCTCAGATTGCACTGACACACAGTCTAAATAAAGCAGAGCTTTCTTCCATTATTTGTGTACAAAACCACTTCTGTTGCTACAAAACTTTCACAAGGGCAGTTTTGCTGTGATAACTTAACAGACTTTTTGAAAGGTCGTTCAAGAGTATTTCTTTGTTATGCAGAGTGATTTTCCTTTTCCAGTACAACTATAATAAAATATTTCTGGGAAAGACATATTTGACTTTGCATAACATGGTTGCAAGTTAGGTTTGCATGCTACAGCTGAGCTGCCACTGTCTGG
>VZTM01006653.1:9356-24682 GCA_013400555.1 Jacana jacana | reverse complement strand
TTAGTATGATTACAGCTGTTATTGAAATTAAGTACCTATAGTCATTGCACATTGATCTATAAAATGTGTGCATTAATGCAAGGCAAACTTGGAGGTCTTTACCTACAGCAGACAAGCAGTAGGAATGACCAGGCTCTTCATGCTATTTGCTANACTTGGTAATGTTGAATGTTCATATCAGCAATTGGATCAAACTCAATGTACAAGTCACGCATAAGCGCTGACACAGAGTTGGGTGTAATCAGGCTTTGGTGATCAGACCCCTGCCCTCAGATTCATGAGGTAGACATGACAGTCGCAATCTTTTACTGTCCTCCTGCTCAATGAGCTCTTCAAGTATCTGCTTGCTTTGTGTTAAAAACAACTTAATAGCAGCAAATGCTTTTTTGGGAGGATGCTGCATCCCATGTTTTGCTTCGTCACTGTCATGTCTAACCAAGCGACCTTTGCTTGTGCTTCACTTCTCCCCACCCAAAGTTACGTTGCCCCATGCAGAGACAAATATTTCTTTACAGAATTGTGTCTGTTTGCCCTTAAGCCTATTCCACTGTAAAAGAGAAACAAACCTTTCTAACACGTACAGCCACTGAGCGAAACTTAGGTAATACTTTTTTTACATATAATGATAAAGAGACCAGGGAGTGTAACCATTTATGGTAGTTTTTCACAGTGCCAAGAAATACGATAGCATTTAAACGCACTTTGGCTGGGAATTATTTCTGTGAACTATGGTTATATAAAAATTAAATCTCTGATTTGAGTTGCTTGTCTGAGTATCTCCCTCCAGTCAGTGGTGAATTAGAGTAGCTCTTGAGTACATTCATGCCCCTTTGGGGTAGCAAAACTATGGAAGATGTTAAATTTCTCGTTACAATTAGCTACAGTAGGAACCTGAATCATCAGTGATGACTAGATGTGCTTAGATTGAGGGGGCTAGTAACAGCTGAAATGACTACCACCTTTGTGTAGTTTGGGTGGAAGACAAAAAACCTTAAGCCAGGCAATGGTGTGTGATGGGAGAATACCCTTTCCTTCCCCTAAGTTACCGAACTGTTTTATTAGGACCAAATCTGGCCTTGTTTCTAAGTGGGAAATTTTTGTTGACCATTCGCCTGCATGGCCAACCTCCTCATCAGTTACTCCTCCTGGCAGAAACAGCAGAGTTTGTTTATCAGGAGAGATGCTGGCAGCTGCAGGGCTGATTTTTTTTCCATCATCTGTTAAGGGCCTGTGAAAAATGATCAGTTTCTAACCACATTCTTCTTGTGCAAATTAAAGTCAGGGCTCTTCCACTCATCTCCACAATGTTTTAACTTCAGAATGCAGTGTTCAGACATCTGAGGTAGCCATTTTCAATACATGAGCATATATAAAATTTGGAAAGGGAATACAGACTTTCATGGACAGATACTTTTAGACACTGGTACTTGATACATGATAGAGATGCCAATTCTTGTGGAAAAAAAATTTTTTTTTGGAACAAACGCAAATCTGTGAGGCGGGGGAGGGAAAATATCTCTTCTAGAGCCAATAAGCCCATAGGGGAGAGTAATAGCAGGAGTTTCTAAGGAGAGGGTTGTGGAATGAGGCCACCATCTCATAAGGTAAATGACTTCTGATTTGCCTGATGATTTTTGTGCTGGGGAAAGCTACACTCACCTTGTTTTGAGTAGCAAACCAAATGCAACAAGCAGAAGTTGGTTTGTGAAGAAGGAAGGAGGGTTATTTTCCCCAAATTAATGAACTTTGCAGCAGACAAAGTCATTAGGATGTCTCTCTGATGTTTCAGTTAAAAATTAAGGCCAAATTTGTCATCTCGAGGTGGTTTCCATGTTGAACCCTGGAATGAAGCTACATGTAATTTATCTAATCCAGTCTGTACACATTGAAAATCATGGTCTTTACAGAGAAGGTTAAACTCTTAGCCTTAACCTGGCACGGTCTGTGGAAGGGAAATGTGTTGCATGACACCTAGAACAGGATGCACCTTTTCACTTATTCTTGAAGCACCATTTCTATGGTATAGTTTGAGTGAGTTCATGCGCTAGCTATTTTCTTATGCTTAAAAAGTGAAATTCATAGAGTGGATAGGTTGGCAAAGCCTCAGTTGATGTGAGCCAAGCAAACTTGGGTTGTTTTCTATACAGCTGGGTGCACTGAAAGAAGAACCTGCAGAACTCTGGCAACGAATCCACAAAACCACTTATTTTTTGCAAGTTACACTTCGGGTCTGATCAGTGTCTGTTATGTTGAAGGGTATACGAGCAACAGTTGAACTGAAAATAGTTCCAGTACAGAGTATTTTTTGTTAATACCATGCAGCTAGCCAAAAAATTTTACTTTTGCCATGTGTAATCTTGTGCAACAAGATGGGGGAATTGTGGAAGAAGCAAATGTTGTGACACTTTTCTATGTTGTACAAAAGGCAAGATAGATTCTTCTCCAATAAGAAACCTTATGGTGGTTGTGCTAAACCACCATCCAAAGATACAACCTTCTGAAGCTGGAAAAAGCAATAAAGTTTTTCCCATGTTGCAGAATTGTCTCTGTGTGAATGAATAGTGATAAAAAGTGACATTTGCAGGTCAGCAGATGTGTTGGATGCAGAAATGCAGTATTAATTATTAATAAATATTAATGATTATTGCCAGTTATAATTAATAGTGCAATATGGACTCTTTTCTCTTCAGAATAAATTGATTCTGACATGTACAACTATGTATTTAACCTAAGAAATTCTAACGGTGATTGAACGGAAGAAGTGGGTGATGCAATTTGAAATCTATAGAATGACATTTCAGTGCATGTTGCTAGTTTATAAAAATGCAAGACCATGATAAGCGTATAGTCTAAAAGAAGCAGATCTTAGTATGCAGATTCATACCAAAAGCAAGCTAATGTTTGGGGGCGAGGAAAACCTCTCCTAATATTCATATATATTTGTTCATAATGTTTTGTCTAGAAGGGACTATTATTATGTTGCCCCGGATCCTAAACTGAGATGTTAACATATCTTCCCTTATATGTTGATCTAAATTGTACTCTTGCTCTTTAAGCCCAGCCTTCTTAAAGTTGCTCTTGTATAGCTGAGTCTGTTTGCCAAGTGCACAACATTTTTTATAAGGTTTTATTTTGGATGGGAATGGAATTAACTCACTTATGGAAATAGAAACTTCAGAATAAGAAAGATGTCCAAAGGTTGATCTACCTTCTGCCAGTCAATCTGGAAAAAAGAAAGAGCTTGTGAAAAGGCAAACTAAACCTGACATCAGTGCCTTTACATCCTCTTTCGGTTTTTCTGTGGTTCAGTTTAAAAAGGTTTCAATGACCTAGATTTTTCTCAGCATAATTCTTAGAGAAGATCCATGATTTAAATACAGAGCCATCAAAATCCTTAAAAAAAATTGACATTTGTGCTAGGATGGAAATAATGTTACTGGTATCTTTGCATGGTGGATTTCTTTAACTTCTTGCCAATAATTTAGGGGGAAGGGCAAGAAGGGAACACTCTTGAAGGTAATGGCTGTTATGTGTTAACTATAATACATAAAAATACAGAGTTAACTCCCTTGTTATTGCCTTTCTGAATCCAGGAAATGTTTAATTTCTCCACGATCAGCTACAGTAGTAAGGCCACCGTTAAAAGATTTCCAATTTAATACTGTGAAATTGATTTCAAGGGAGTGTCTCTTGTCTTAAAGAAAAGAGTTGCCCAATATTTGGTCTTTCTTCCGGGGATCTTTTTCATATTAATTTCACTATGCTAAACAAAGAAACTAGGCATGTGATCTATTTGAATATAAATGTCTTTCTAATACAGCTAATTATTTTAAATGTTTAATGGGAGCCTTGTGAAAATTGTTGCATAAACTCTTCAATTAGAGAGAAGGCTCATTGATTGCATTTACACAAGATGGTTAATTAGATGGACAACACAGGATAAATACATTTGGAAATTATCTCAGACTACCTACTTTTAGGGGGCTGCCTATAGGGAGGAGAAAGCTTTGCTTCCACTCCACTTCAAAGATAAAATAGCTTAATTGGAAGCTGACTGTGCCTTGACAGCTTCAGAGCAGCAGTGACTTCCATGCAAAATAATCTGAAGCAGATGCTGAATGAAGAAGTAGCATTTTCTTTCATGCAAGCTTTGGCATCAAATCCCGAGCATTATGTTATCTAGTTCTATATCAGGAAGATATATTTTTTTTTATTGTGATACTGATTTCAGCACAATACCTCATATTTAGATGTATACAGTTAAGTTCATCAGCCTTTAGCAAATGGACTTTAAGTGCTTCTGAAACACCTAATGGGGAACTTTGAACCACTGTAGCATGGCTTGGGAAGATACTGAGGAAGGATCCTAGGGTTCCTAAACTGTGATCTTTTTTTCTTTTCGTTAATAGCATGGTATTTATGTAACTCTGCACTATTTGTATAAGAGATTACAGGCTGGAGAAGTGGGCTGCCAGAAACCTCGTGAAGTTCAGCAAGGGCAAGTGCAAAGTCCTGCACCTGGGGAGGAACAATCCCATGCACCAGTACACACTGGGGGCCAGCCAGCTGGAAGCAGCTTGGCAGAACAAGAACTCGGGGTCCTGGTAGACACCAAGTTGAACACCAACCAGCAATATTCTCTTGCCACAAAGAAGGCTGATGATATCCTGGTGTGCCATAGGTAAAAGATTGCCAGCAAGTTACGAGATCCTTCCCCTTTATTCAGCACTGGTGAGGCCATGCCTCGAGGACTGGGTGCAAGTCTGAGGTCCTGGTACAAGAGAGACATGGATATAATGGGAGAGCATTCATCAAAGAGACACAGATATGGTTAAAGGACCGGAGTGTTTCTTCTATGAGGAGAGGCTGAGGGAACTGGGACTGTTTAGCCTGGAGAATGCTCAGGGGCATCTTATTAATGTATATAAATACCTGAAAAGAGGGTAGAAAGAGGATGTAGCCAGTGGTGCCTAGTGAGGCAACAGGCACAACCTGAAACACAGGAGGTTCCTTCCGAATATCAGGCAACACTTTTAACTGTGAGGGTGACTGAACAGTGGCACAGGTTGCCTAGAGAGGTTCTGAAATCTCTATCCTTGGAGATATTTCAAAGGATGTTGTCCTAGGCTATGGGTGGCCTTACTTGAGTCAAGGGGGGGACAGCAGATGACCTTCAGAGGTCCCTTCTACCCACAACCCTTCTGTGTTCCTGTGATTGTTCTTAAACTTTTACAATGGAAGAAAAAAAAGGTTGAAATAGATCATATTTGTGTTCTGTCTCTGATACTAAATTTGGAATTACGAGGATAAAGCTCACGTTAATTCATTTACCACTATTTAGTTTCTAAGAGTGATCTTTTACTTGTCTAGCATGTGCCAGTGTTATCAACTTAATCCACTTGAACATCTTGTAAGAATTCTGTTAAAATTCACTTTATCAGGGATTTCTGTGTTGAATGTTTGAATCTTATTTGACTATCAGTAGTACTGAAATTAGGCAATGGTAATCAAAGTATATATAAATCTGCTTTTTATTTAATACATCAGCAAAAATAAAGAGGAGCCAGTTGTCTGATTTATAAATGCTGAGAACCTGGACCAGAGCACTTAAAAGATGATCTGTTCTCATGGGAAATCCTCAGCCTTGGAGGCACTAAAAATGAAATCACTCAAATGCTTATTCAACTGATCATAAGGGATAGCACAGCTTTCAGCTTTAGAATAAAAGATTACCAGTTGGCAGAAAAGATGATGGAAAAGATTTAAGGGTTGTGAAATAGTGTTTATATGATTCAGTGAAGCTTTGCACTGAAATCTGCTTGATTAGTGTCAGTGGAATGCTGATAGTGTTGTACCCATAAAGGTGAAAGCCTGGTCTATGACTATGATGTGAATCACTCGGGGGGCAGGGTGATTGCTGTCAGGGTAAGAGGAGCTGCTTTCGAACAGGTAGCTGTGTTGGTCAGCAGTAGAAAGCAGTGCTCACATCTCTGTATTGTGACCCATGATGGGAGTTGCAGAGAGCTGGCATGTTTGTCTTCAGGGATGGGCTAAGGACAAGAGGGTGATACTTCAAACTATTGCTGCTGAAAGCAGTGTGAAGAACAGATGCAGAGAGAGGAGAGGACAGGCTATTACTGTTCAGAGACAGCGATGTGGCCACAGGTCTTTTAAAGGACCTTGTGTGCATGCCTGCTGAACCTCTTATTCATTGTAGCTTTAGCAAAGTAACTTTCTTTTAAAAAGTTGGACTGAAGGCTGCAGACTTCCAGCTGAATAATACCATCTATAATGAGCTGACTACTTCCTATTTGAGCCACTGCTGCTCAAGGAATTAGTGCTTGGAAACCTCAGTACACCTAGCCCGTAGGGGAGAGCTTCTAGAGGGCATTGTTGTGAGTAAGACTGCATAGAGGACTGTTTAGTTGCCTTTGTTTCTCAGCTTTTGGTAAAAACTAGTTGAATCCTTTCAGTTCCTAATAGGCTGTGTTCAGATACTAAGCTCTCTGTTTCTATAATGTCATGTATTGCTTGTTCGGCATCTTTTTAATTAGTGACATTTTATTTAGTCCAAATTAAATATGCCAGATGTAGCTGATTTACTGGCTAACAATGATGAGTGAGGGGAGGGAGGGAGAGCTAACATTATATAGCCGTCTGTTCTCAGGGAAGTTGTGGTGGTTTTTTTTTTATTTTTTTTTTATTTCTAGTTCCACAAGAGAAGTTGGAGTGGTAACCATGGCAGCAGGGAATTTGTCCCTGTAAGCTAGGCAAAGGGTTGGGTTGTGTGGGGGTTTTTTTGTGTTTGTTTTTTTGTTTGTGGTGCCCCTACTAGGAGGAAAGGGTATGCAAAATGGTCTGGAGCAAGCCCTGGAGAGGGAGCTCGGAGTAGATAAGTTAGAGGCGCTTGCCGTGGAGTTAAAGCTAACATGCATGGATGAATGGGTGCAGCAAAGAAGCAGAGCAGGGAGACATGTGACCAATTTCTTGGTAACTTGAATCTGTACGCTAGGAGTTTTGGGGCAGGGTGGTTAGACACTGTATGCTAATAAATCTCTTGTGTGGTTGTGTTTGGGTTTTCTCCAATATTTTTCTCACTTTTTTCCACTGAAAATGAGTAATCCCTAGCAGGTTGGAAGAGAGTGAGATTTGCTTGGGGCTAGCTGCATGCATGAGAGAATTTCTAGCTTAGTCATGGTGACATAACCCCAGATTTTGCATCAGCCCCAGAAACTTTTGATATATCAGTCTTGAACTGTGGGGGGAACAATTGTTTTCTTCTGATGTCTAAATCTACTAAAAATTAAAGAGCAGAGCAGTTTTATGGAGCAGTTTCTCATTAAAGCAAGTGCTGAAAATGAGAATTGCAGGCGCATTGAGGAGAGGATAATGTCAGCCCTCTTCTCCCACTGACATAACTTTTCCTGAGCTAAGATCTGCAGGGGGTTAATTCTCACCACACAATCGATGCTTACACAGTTGTGCAGAAATACTCTCCCAATGCGAACAGCGCTGTTAAAAGCATTTATTGTGTGCGTGTGACAAACTGACCCATAAAACATCCTGAATGTTGCAGGCAGCAACAATTAGCCGATACTCGCTGCTTGGAATCGCCGGCTCCCAGAGCCCGTAGCTTGGGAGATTAGAAGTTAAGCAATATTGCTGAATACTGTACAGCGAGGAGGCAGCTGACGGCTGGGCATTAGGGATGCTTTGCCATGCTGCCGTAGTGAAGCCTGTCACCCACTTGTTATAAAGCACCCCGCTTTTATTGCCAGAGCGGTATGAACTCAGCCCTATTGGGAAAACCTATTGTGGGTTGCAACTGATGCTATCGGAGCGCGGGAAGTTTGTATTTCCAAGGTGTGCTTGAGCTTTTGGGATTTTCAGCACACAGGCGCTGTTAGGCTGTGAGTTTCATAGTGTATTTATACTTCAGGATCCCATTGTTAAATGTTCATCCTTCCTTGAGTGCCTGGAGGTTACGGCCAGTCTTCGTTATGAGTCTTTCTCCAGGCTTTGTCTTTTTTCCCATTAGCCTCCATGACCTTTTACACTGCCCTAAGTTGCTCTCATCCTCGTATTTTCACACTTTGGTTGGTTGTAGCCCATGTGATATGCCATACTTGATTGTTCCCTGATCAAGTTAGACATATTAAGTTCATAGAGTTTTTCTTTAAAAGTTTCTTTTTTTTTGTTTTGGTTTCCAGCTTCCCCCTCTCTCCTGGCAGCTTTGATGTAACTGCCTGGTTTGGGATGTCAGCGGTGGTTCATTGGGATGTGGAGGGGAATAAAGGGCCTCTTGTGAAGACAGATAATTGATTATTGTTTTTTTAATCTAATGCACCTCTATATGTGTCATGAAAACTCTTTTTATCCTGCTGTTGTCAATTCTGGCAAGACTTGTCAGATCTAGGAGCTGGGCCTTCAGCTGAGACCTTGCTTTCATTAATTTTTTTAATTTATTTTAGCCTTCAGGGCTGTAGAGAAAACCTTAGGAACTCTGCACTTGCAAGCACCAGGGAACAAATTTAGAAGCTGTTAAATCTTTGGCTTTTTCATTCCTTGTGATTACTATGGGGGGAAGGGAGAGAGGGAGAAACAGGAGTGGGAAGAGCGTCTATCTTTTCCTTTCTCTGTATTGCATTCTAAGTTTGCAATTTCTGTCCAGCTCTGCATCTTATGCTTGCTTAGATTCCTTTGCTACCAGATTAGGTAAATTGGATTGCAGTTGTTTAAGACAAATTTCATAACTACTGGTTCTTAAAATACTGTGTTTGTTTTGTCGTGTCTGGACATTCCAAATATAGGCTATTTGGCATCAGCCCTGATTGTTGGGCTGTTGTTGTTGTTTTATTTTATTTCTGTTATTATGTCAACCACAGTCAAAATCCCAAGGTCCCACTGTGTCACATAAGAGACAGCCACCGCACCAAATGTTTTCATGTGCATTAAAAATGCATGTATTTTCAAATACTAATCTGCAATTTCCAAAGATGTCTTTGAAAGTGATCTTTGATTCCTTATTCCTTTCCTAATAATACATCGCTTGGCCAGTGCATGCAAAGGGAGGGCTGGAGCCAAGTCTACCTTTATACACATCCTTAGTGGTGTTCCTGATTTCTGCTCTGCAACCTCTCTGCTCCTTTCCCCTCAGAAAAACGGGGAAGGGGAATTTTGTGGACTACCCGTGTTGAAGTTGTACTTGGACAATAGTAAATGAGAGCAAGAAGCCAATTGTACATTGCTGGGTGGGCTCTATGCTGAAATGGCTTTCTGGCTCATAGGGTGGCCTGGGCGCCCAGATGGCAAGTGCCTCAGAGGCAGTTTTCACCGTGCCATACTGGGAAAGAAGGAGCCATCCAAGTCTTCAGGACCTGCACCATTTTTCTAAATCTTATGGGAAGCTGCTCCCTGGAGCCTTGCTGCACTGTCTGCCAAGTTTCAAATTAATGTGGTTGTTGTGGTTGAAAGCCTGTGCAGCAAGGAAGATGTGGTAATAACTCCTTTTCTACAGAGTAATTTACAACGGCAAAACAATTTAAAATACTCAGTAACTAGCCTAGTTACTTAAGAGTTTTAATCAAGAAATTATTATGGTTTTTCTTCGTATTACCCTTTCTAGGGCTGTTAGTGACTCAAATTGTGTTTGCAAGAACTTTTCTACTAAACCTTTCTCTTGGAGCAAATTCAGCCAATAAATAACACATTCTGTAAGCACAGCTGAGGAAGATTGCAAACTATCGAGGGATAAATTGCACAATGAAATATATGAAAGATAAAGGTTAATGCCAGCAACATCACTTAATGTCTTTCATTACATAATCAAAGGAGTGTAACAGTGCCTGTAACTATCTTTTTTTTCCGTACATAAAGGATCTCAAAACTAGGAAGGATTTTTGCACAAAAAGCAATTGCTGTTGGGAGGAGCTGTGTGGAGAGAAGGGAGCTCATTTACAGACTCATAATCACAACTAAGGGGAGCTGCTGGGTGGGAGAGGATGCAGGCACAGAATAAAATCTAAGCTGTCAGTGCTGTGATCACAGGAAGAGTCTGGACCCCCAGATTCATTACTGGGTAAGCTGGCTGTTGCTGGGCTGCCTTCCCACTGGTGTGGACTGGTACTGTGTCAAAGCCTATTGCAACTGCTTCCCAAGCTTTCTCTCTTTCAGCACCCTGCAAATACCCAGAAGCTTCAGCAAAATTCATAAAGGCCTATTGTTACTCTTAAAAGGACTGAAAATTAGTCGTCTTTCTTCTATCTAAAAATGAGAGGCAAACAAGGAATTGAGTGGGAAGACATGGAAATGTCAGACGGGTCAAATGATTTATCTGAACACATGAGCACTAAACCAAAGTGGGAAAGAGTGAAACAGCTTTTGGGGATACTGTTACAAAATGAGTGTGTTGTCTGTATGCAGGCATATGTCTCTTAAAACTGTATTCTGCTATTTATTTGTAAAATACGGAAATTATAGGGTAGCCACTTATAGTTCCCAAACCTTCCACCTCTTAAGTATGTGAGCACGTATTGGAATAAATCTATTGTTCATGCAGGCAGCGGTTATGTCTTGAAAACTCACTCTGTACAGTCTTTTCTTAAAAGTATATTGCACAGTTCACACCTTTGCATGTAAAGAGCTGAGATTTTTGAAGAAGCTTCGATACAGTTGCTGTAAAAGCCTAAGCATTGTATTTGTTCCTTTAAATGTGCTTTGTGTATATGCAACATCACACACTTTGCTTATTTTTTAAAGCTCAAATGTCAACAATTGCACTGTATAATTATGCCAGTAGTGCAGAGAGACATGTTTGCTTGATTAGTCACCGTGGCCTGAATTCAGCCAATAGAGCTTACGGCATCCAGCTGAAGTCCAGAGTCAGGAGCTTAGATTCCCTCTGCAGCTAGCAGAGAGACACAAATGCCTTTGTCATGTGCTTTAGCTTTTAAGTTACCTCATCTCTCTCCCTTAGCTACAGAAGGAATTTAACTCTCTAAAATTACCTGGGGTGAATATGGGCCTGGGTGTTCGTACATGACCAGTTCAGAAGCGCTAACCCTCCAAATATAGATGCTGACTTGAACCCGGTGCTAATCCTGCCCTGCCCCTCTCTGCCTATGCTGCTGTGATTCCCAAAACCTCTCTCACTGCTATGACCCTCACAGATTATTTTACTTCAGTATTTGGTCTTTGATGACCACTGAACATAAGGTGATACTGTGATTCCTCTTTGAGTCAAGTTATTCCTCTGACTCTGAGAAATGGGTATAAAATTTAATAGCCCAGCAGAAGGACAGAATTGGGATTTTGTACATGGCAATTTAAGTCTTTTTTTTTTTTTTTTTTTTTTGATTGCTGTTCTGAATACGAAAGTCAAAGCCTAAGATCTTGATCTTATAACAATTGTTCTCCTTTGTTGTTCATAGGCTTTTAAATATGTACCTAAATATAGTATATGCCAGAAGAGAGAGTTAATGTTGCTATGAGAACCTTAACCTCAGCAATTCCTAGGGTTTTGTGTTTATATGTAGGGGAAAAAAAGCAACGATCAAGTAACTCAGAGTTGTTTCTCTTTTATAAGGAAGTACTCTCTGATGCCTTGTGTATAAGTGATCCTATCTGCAATGTATTGCTGTTGCTGCTGCTGTTTCTCTGAAGGGCTTTTTCCTGCACAAGCTGTGCAACAGAGGAGGCAAAAAGAGCCATAGGGTTGACCTATATATTTATTTTATTGCAGCACTTGAAATTCCTGTGTCTTATAAAGCTGCCTTAATGCTGCTGGGCAAGTAAGAGGGGATGCTCCAGCATGTGGATGTGGTTGACTGAGTTGTTTGCCTGTTAGGTGTGCACAGTGCGTGCTTAGAGGCTTTTCTTTTTCAAAGACTTGCAACTTTAGGAAGCCAAACCTTATTTTTTGTTGCCTCTTCAACTAGGCAAACAGCAGTTCAAGGCTAACCTGTATGCAGAGCTTAAGTCTTCAGCAGCTTTGAGTTGACTGATCTAATTGAAAGCTTCCCCATTCCTCCAGTGACTCTGACTCTGCTCTTGTGAAACCATGAGCTTTGAGTATGGAAAGCTTTCAGGAAACTGTTCTCATCAAAACAGGATTCCAGTGAAATAAGCAAGTACCCATCTGGTACACAGGTGCCTTCTGCAATAAATTGCACTTTCTGCTTGCACAAGGTACATGCATTTCAGTTCAATTTTCTTCCTGTATGCCTTGCTGACGGTACAGTTCTCACGTGCGAACAACCCTCATGAGTGAAACCTGGGCATGAAAGTCAAAACTTGCTGGACTGATTTTCTGCAGCTCTTGGTAATGAATCTTCAGGGTATTTATTTGCTTTCTGTGATGTCTCTAATCTTTGTCTCTTACAAACAACTTGCAGAACTAGTGTGCTGAAACCTTTTATATATTAGATTTCAGTCAGATTTCTGTTAACTGGTACTCTTTCCTTATACCTAGTTTGGTCATAATCCAGGATAACAAACGTTGGTTTGCACTGATGTAAATTACAATGTCATTAATTTCGGATTGTAGAATGCAAATTTGGATCCTTTTGATACTGGAGATTTTCAGCATAATGTCATTTAAAAGTGTGGATTTTTATGATGCTTGTATATAGTCATAGGTTTTATTTTGCAGAAAAAGGAAAAAAAAATGGCACAAATAGAAAACTGGAGAAGTAACGTGACCATGACATGAGTGGGGATTTTTTTGTCTTCATCCCTAATAATAATAATCTTCATATTACTCGATGCACACAAAATACTGGAGTGAGGTTAAGGCACTTAGGCTGGAAGATGAAACAACCACAAGGGTACTCAAGATATGTGACCCATTATATGAAACCACTGAAGTAATGAATATTAATGTTCTTTTAAATTTTTAATTTTTAAGTCTGTCCATCTTTCAAAAAAGAAAGAAAGAAAAAAGAAAAGCTTGGAGGAAGAATTCTTCCAAGAACAATGGTGCAGTCTGTTATCTGCTCCTTTGCACTGTAAAGCACTGAATGTTCAGCCAATATAGCGCTCTGGTTGGCTTAGCATTCTTAACCTTAATTTTGAATAGAAGGTGCCTTGTGCTGCTGACGTAATTAGGGCCTTTTGTAAATCACTGTTGCAGACAGTCTGCTGTTGCATTTCACTGCATTTCTCGGAGGGATGCAGGGCAAAAGTGTCAGACACTTTCTGAACCCCTCTTCAGGCTAGTGTTTCCATTATTGGAGTACTTTATTCAGGTTGAATTCTGCTTCATTTTCCTTTGTAGATAATAAGCCCCAAATCAATTTAGCAAATGAAACAGTATTTCTGGTGGAAGAAGTTTGAACAGGGAGCCCTTAATATCTTAAAGTGGGAAATGCTTCCTTGAGAAAAAAAGGAAAAGAGAAAAGATAGGAAATGTTAGATTTCACCAACTAACTTTAATTTAAGTCCCGTCTGTGATACAGGAATATTGTTATCTGCCTCTTTTGTCACAGAAACTTCAGAAAGCTTGAGCTGAAGCTTTGTCATCAAGCTGGTTTCATATTTATGGGTGGATGTCATGGCGTTGTGTGGGGACATAAAATCCCCTTGCCTTTCACGTAAGCCTCTTAGGAACCGTTGCAACCTTGCCCCCGCAGAGGCATGGGGTTTCATCTCACTTCTGTCCCTCTCCCGTCCTCGAGGGCAGGGTTCAACTCAGGCCATTACATCCCCTTCTGATGCAGTCTTTTATATCTGTGATGTCAGAGGTGATACACGGCCTTGTGCCAACACATCACTATTAATAGCCGGTGAAGTTAACTTGCTGCCTTAACACCATTCATCGACCTCACCCCTGTCCCTGAGCTTTAAAGGCACCGCTGAAACCCCTGAATAAATGTGCCTGCGTTTGTAATGTCACTCCCCTGTGGCTGTGCTGTGGGAGCTGCAGGGTGTACTGCCTGCAGGGCCTGCCTCGTGGGATGGGGGGAACACCTGCGACCTTGCAGCACAGTCGTACACCAAAGACCAGCCCAATGTTGTACAGCCCCTACTGGCTTTGGGATACACCAAGATAGTTGACATCAGCTCAGACTCTGGACAGGGAGGAAGGGACCACCTACCCGTGACCCCTTCATACCAAGGGAGTGTGGCAGGAATGGCATAAAGGACAGCTGTGGCATTCTTCCAGTGGCTGTGCTCCATAAGTCTTCCTGTGCTTGGGAAAAAGTCTGGTGGTTGTTTCTCAGCTTGCTCTTTTCCACCTGCAGGGACTTGAGAGGCACCCTCAACAGAGCAGCTTTCCTCTTCTGGGACTCAGCAGTGACAGGAATGAGGCACATCCTGGCCTATCTTGCTGCCTCCTATCCAGCAGAGAAGGAAAAGAGGGAGGTTTAGCGCTTTGGGTGTTGTAAAAGTGACTGTTCCCCTGCTGTATGGCTGGTGCGGGCTCCCTGCTGAGGGCTGAGGCAGAGAGCGCAGGGCTGTGCTGCTCAGTGACTAATGAATGAATGAATGATGTCACCAGGTTGGTTCCTGGAGCAGGAAATCCATCCCAAATAGTTAGGTTTCAATACAGAAAGTGGAGTCATGTGCACTGAGTAAGCCGAAAGTAGAAAGGAATTCTTTCAGCACCACTTTTTCGGTTGTGTCACTCCTTTCCAATCTATTGAGAGAAAAAAAAAATAAAAATGAAGTGCGTCTCAGTCTCTCCCCATTTCCCAATGAAACCAGGACAAAATAGGAACTTTCTGGCTTGTTAGACACCGGCTTTTCAGTCTGCTTGCACATCCGGAGAGGGGGAACGGGAGCCGCGCTCCCCGGCTGGCAAACAGAATGGATTTCTGTCGGGCACACGGTCCCTCCCGTCCCCCTCCCTGCTCCGCGGGCGCTGTGCGGGCCGAGCCGGGGCTGGGGCTGGGGCTGGGGCTGGGGTTGGGACTCGCCCCCTCCGCGGATGGAACGCGCTGCTCCACTGGAAAATGAGTGCCAATTACAGAAAACAGACTTGCTCGCAGGACAAAAACCGGAGGCGCCCCCTCCCCCTTAAACAAATTAATTGCGGTGTGCGTGAGGATGCCTCTGAGTTGGTCAAGCGTTGATGGGAGGGGGAGCGCAGCTGTAACGCTGTACGGCGAGCATACCTTCCCCAGAGCTACGGCAACCGGGATTCCCCCCCCTCGTCCCCTCCCCTCCGGAGCCTACTTCTGAAAGAGCTGCCTCATCCCTGCTGTCAGATGAAGCCGTTTCCTGAACGCGCGAGTTTGAGTCACTTGGGTTCGATGAAGCTTTAACTCCTCCCTCACTGGGCTTGAATTTGTACGGAGCCGGGGAAGGGGGGGGAAGGGAAAGGGGAA
>VZTM01006651.1:25126-36268 GCA_013400555.1 Jacana jacana | reverse complement strand
TTGTTGTCTTAATGAACAGGAGTTGTTGATAGCACTGTCAGCTGCAAACTGTCTTGGAAGAGAGACTCTTATCCCAGTGGTATACTGGAGTATCAAGTTCCTAAGCCTGTAAAGTACTGCTACCCTTCTTCCTGACCTCAATTTACAACAACATACCGCTATGCTATTTAATAAAGTGTTCTGGAGTGTGTTAAAACACTGTGTTGTATTTTCCTCTTTGATATTAAAAGTTGACAGTAAAAAATATTAATAGTAAAGTTCCTGAGACATAAATTTGATGTATAGTCTGTCTTGGTCACTGCCCATCTATACACACACTGCAGACAGTTCTTTATGTGTGTCATTTTTTTGGCAATGGGAGGCAGAGATTTTTTTCTAAATAATTGGCGCTTCACCCAGCATGGCAAATCAAAGCATCTCAGAAACAATATATTAGTGTATACTAGAAATAACACTTCAATGTCCATGATTTTAACAAAGAATAGGTAGTGTTAGAAGACAGCTGGTCATTTGGTGATTCCATTTGCTTTGGTTTATTAAAAATTAAAACTAATGTTACTGAAACCAGTGTTACAGAAACTGTGCAACGATACTAAATATTAATAGATACAGCCATTGAAAATAGGCAACGGGAAAAGGAAAGGACATCATATCACCCTTATTCCTCTCACCCAGCTGAGAATGGGTGAGCTGAGAATGCAGAATGAATGTGAGACTTGCTGACTTCAATTATGCCAGCTGATATGGGAAGTTTTACTACTATAATGCTTTTGTTTTGTGTTGACAAATTGTTTCCTTTTTTTATGTATTCCAAAAAACACTAAGTCCAAAGGGTTCATTTGAATTTACTGGTTCATAATGTGAACTTGAAAGGGACAGGAACTGATCCAATGTTCTATGTAGCCAAAATTTACTTAGACATATGGTAATCTTATATGAACTTTGAAATATATTCAAGAGGAAAAACTGGGAATGGAAAGATGAGGTAGTATAATGTTGCCACTATAGGTTATTCAAGTTTCTCCCTTTCTAAGTGGGATATCCAACAATAAAGAAAGAACCCATGAAGATAAATCCTGAGAAGGAAAATTTCTCCTCCTGTAGAAATGTAAAAGCATCTTTACCCGCAGGTTCTTTTTCTCCATTGTGCTGAAACCTATGTCCTTCAAAAGTCTCTAGACAGATAGCTCTAGAAATACGTGGTTAAGGAAATTTTATGAAAAACAGGAAGCTCAGCTACAAAATCATTTTTTAAAGAAATAGTTCATCATGAATGCAGATATTTCTAAAAGAGGAATAAGAAAGTCTTTATAAGAATGTCCATAAAGTCTGTGGTATGACCAGGATACGTGGAAATATAAATGCAAGCTTCTGATATCCGGGAAATAAAAGAATTTCATTTACGTCACCTATAGTCTCAGCAAATGTTGGACTTGAGTTATTTACTATTTTCTCTTTCTCTAGAAATCTTTTTGCAGAAACACATGCGCAATTTTCCTGCTAAACCTTCCCTATCTCAAATATTTGATATAACAAAAAGTCCAACGGTATTGTATATGAAGCATCTCCTTAGCCCATATGTAGTCTGGCCTCAAGTTAAATCCCAACAGAGAACAGAAAAGTACCCACCAAGCCCAACAACTGGCAAAGAATAGCTTGCTTGTTGCATGGTATTTTTTCTACAGGAGCTCAGTTGTCTTCTTAAATCGAAAGCATACCAGTTAAAAAGACTGAAAGAACTCAAATGAAGAAATGCTAATTGCATGATACTAATATTCTTTACCTCACTTTCACTGTTTTTTTTAAAGATAAAAAAATGACAAAAGAAAATCACTAAAACCTGCCCTACAGATTTTAAACTTAGTTATTTTAAGCCTCTGTAGCTAATTGAAATTTATTGATCTGTCTTTCTGCTACAGAAAGAAAGCAAGAGATTCACGTACTGCCATAGAATCCCTGCATGTGGCTTGCAAAGCCTTCACATCAGATCCATGAAAGGACTTAAGATATGGCTATCCTGACAAAATCCTCTAATCTACAAGACTGAGGAGTTGATCAAATGCATTGCAAGAAGAGAGTCAGAGGGCTAGAGCCTTCTGGTCCCTTTTGTTCCTTCTTGATTTGCTCTATAAAGACCTAGCAAACAACCAGGACTCAGGAGTTTCCTCAGGCTGCATATTCCAAACCCAGAGGGATCCTCATTGTCACTCGGAGGAAGAAGAAACTGCTATATGATTTGCTTTGAGGGTGTCAATTCTGGAGCAATTAGGAATAAGGCATAACCAGGTTGACCCAACTCACTATGTGTGCCCTCATGCACAGGGCAAGGCAAAAGAGGTAAATTGCAGGGTCCTGCACCTGGGACATGACAATCCAAAGCATAAATACTGTTTGGGTGGAGAATGGCTGGAGAGTAGCCCTGAGGGGAAGAACTTGGGAGTGATGGTGGATGAGAAGCTCAACATGAGCCAGCAGTGTGCACTGGCAGCCCAGAAAGCCAACTGCATCCTAGTCTGCATCAAAAGAAGTGTGGCCAGCAGGTGATTCTACCCCTCTACTATGCTCCTGTGAGACCCCACCCAGAGTACTGTGTCCAGGTCTGGAGTCCTCAAGACAGAAAGGACATGAAACTGTTGGAATGGGTTCAGCAAAGGGCCATGAAGATGATCAGAGGTCCAGAGCACTTCTCCTGTGAAGACTGGACAAGGAGTAATGGTTTTAAATTGAAAGGGGGAGATTTAGATTAGATACCAAAAATTCTTTACTGTGAGGGTGGTAAGATACTGGAACAGGTTGCCCAAAGATGTTGTGTTAGCCCTATCCTTGGGAGTGTTTAAGGCCAGGCTGGATGGGACTTTGAACAACCTGGTCTAGTGGGAGGTTTCCCTGCCCAATGGCAGGTGGCTTCGAACTCAATGATCTTTAAGGTTTCTTTCTACTCTAATGAATCAATGTTTCTATGAAGCTGATGAAGGCAGAAGGACACAGTAACCAAAGCCATACTTGGCAGTTGGGGAAGAGTAGTAGTGGTGGCAGGAGAAGAGGCTTGTGTAGCTGTGTCAGGAGAAATGTGAAAGAAAATCTGTGCTGCAGATTAATTGTATTCATCTCCTGTTATCTTACTGTTCATTGAGAAAAAAATAAAAAATTGGTAAGTCCCACTGTGCAGGAAACCTCTTCAAGGTCATATTTATGGATCTTTTCATTAAAATTAGCCTTTCTTGATGATTCTGATTCTGGTCCACTGATGTTACCAATGCTGGAAGTCAATGCCATGTTTTGAAGTTAATTGGACCTGACCCTAAAAGTCTGCAAAGTGCTAAACATGTACATGCTTTTTGCAGGACTAATATCTGTATTGCCCAGCTGTACTCAGAGAATAGCTAATAAACAGGAGAGGATACCTGAGCTGGGCAGTCAACGCATTGCCTGAGCGCTGTATCCTTTCTATCATGGAGCACATGTTGATCAGGGGAGCTACAGCATTCAAATGTCTCCCTTTAGGAAAAGGAAGCTTCCAGTTGGCCCTAGCTATATGGTCCTGATCTGGACTGTACTTCTACACTGCATTTACAATCTTAACTATACTATAATAATAAAATATTCACAACACATGTAAAAAACAGAGTACTTTAAACATTTTTCTGTACACAGAGTTGTCTCACTGCACTTCCAATTAAGTAGCCAGACAACAGATAGAAGGTAAAATTTCAAATTGCTGTTGTGGTCCATTCAGGAGATGACAAATACTAAGATGTATGCTTTCCACATAAGTATTAAGTTGTATGCTTTCAGCATGAGTGGAAAACAGAAAGTGTATGCAAGTTATAAATATTTCATGTAAGTGAAATCAAAGGAGGCAATTGCTTTGCATTCTGTTATTTTCTTTTGTCTCTTATAGATACATTGTCTTTGGTGGAAATAAAATCAGATCACACTCTTTGGTTTTACTTGGACGAATGAGAAGAGATTATAAAGTTTAGATGCATCAGAGTCCAAGTATTTTTTCCCTTTAAAAACCTTCTTAGATGCCGTGCTTAACAGTCATTCACTGAAGAACAGATCCTGACACTGCCTATAGCCAGTCACCACTAAATGGATTCGACCTCTGGATCAAGTTTTACAAGTAATGTGCTACAGCAGCTGACAACAAATGCTTGTCCTAGTACAACATTTTTGTTTCTTTAATTTTTCCTTTATTCTTACTTTCCAGAGTAAGTCACTGTTCTGGCAGTCTCTTTGTACTGATTTTTCTAACGACCTTCACTGGCAGAATTTCCTTACTAGATTGACAGGCTGCAGTTTTTGCACTGTGAACTGCACATTCAAATGGGAGCATTAGGTCTTCTTCTTTGTCTTTCTGCCTGTGAAAGGACTTTGCAAAAGAGCCTGGATATAGTTATTCACCCCCAGTCAGTCAATTTTTAAAATAGCTTGCCTGCACAGGCAGGAGGTGAGATAATCTTTCAAGTACAAACGCCAGCATTCTCGTCTGCCAAAGCTCCACAGAGCATCACAACAGCTTCTTCTCAGTTCCCTATTGACACAGTGCAAGTTACGCTGAGAAACAGCACAACACAGGTTTCAGGGGTCCGCTAGATTTCCCTAATTACAGATTGCCTCTGCCTCAAGCTTGAAGAGTCTAGAAACTAAGCAAGAAGTAACACAAAGAAGTTCCAGGAATTAAAGGAAGAAAAAGTGTTAGGCATGCTTGGTAATATTTTAATGTGTGCATTCACCCACAGAGACCACCATGAACTTCATTAAATAAACAAGCTCATGTACGCTGTGTGCCAATTAATGCATTAATCTGCAGAAAGGATATGGCATTTAGGCTGGGGTCCCTAGGCTTCTAGGGTTTGGATGGTGCAAGCTAATGATAAATTTATACTCATTATATAACTATGCACAACTTCTTGCAACTTGAGAGATAAAACATATTTTACAATTATTATGTAAGCAATAGATGAATCATAATTTGTTATCAGATTTTTAATATCTTCTACATAAATTTGAAAATGTGCAGTATGGGTACTCAGAATAATTTCTGATCCATTTATATTTTGCATCTTCTTATTCTAGCTTCCATAACTATAATCTGTTTCTATTAGGAAGCATTTTAGTTATAATTAAGTTATTTGCTTATTTAATGCAGGAAAGGTTCTACAAGATGCCATTGGTCCTTTAATGCTAAGAAGTTCTAGTGTTGTGATATTATATTACAATAAATAGAATGCTTTCTCTATTAATCTTATTTTGAAAATTCAGTTCCAACACACAATAATATGCTAATGATACGTGTATGTAGTGTCATGGACATGCAGTTTCTAGGAGTAAACAGCATAAAGACATTGGTATATAGAAAAATTAAGGAAGTCTCTAGTACAACCCTCCTGCTAAAAGCAGAGTCAACCATGAGGTCAGACGAGCTTTTGGGCTCAGGGCTTTATCCAGTTAGATTTTGAATATCTCCATAAGTGGAGATGCTACTTAGAATAATTCAATTTTAAGTTAGACCTAAGAAGAATTATGGAAGTAGGTTTAATTTCTTGACAATTCAAGGCCTCATCTTGAAATACATTTGCATCTGCAAGGGATGACTGGAAAAGCAGAAAGCAAACATTCTCACACTGAAAATACATGACTGTAACACCTTTTTATGATAGGAGTGAATAGCGCTATACAGAAGCCTCAGTTCAACTCTCACCCTACAAATTACTATGTCTCAAAATATTATGTCTTTTGGTGAAAGTCATCAGTCCTCTGTGCACCTTAATTTTTTGCATCTATAATGCAGAATAAAGTTACCTAATTATCTTGCAGGGGTGTTGGGACTCCTACTTCATTAGCATCTTGAAGGCACCTTCAGGAGGAAAGCACTGATACTGGCAATAGCAGCATCAGCATCTCAATACACAATGAGGCCATGCTATAAGGGAGGATTAATGGCCTAGTTTTACTTTTGCAAATGATAGTAAATGTACTTTAATGAGAGATGGCAGTCACTGCACTGCAGGTAAGAATGGCCCCAAAAGCTGATTTAGAACACAAAATGTTCAAGAGCAGAAATAATTTTAAATGTTAGAAGAAAAAGTTGAAACTTGAAACACTGATTCCACGTCCACAACCTAGTACAAGCAGAATACGAAGTGTCATCTGCATAGCTTCTGTGCCAGTGCATGAATTTTGTCACTCCTAACACACATCTCCCCATATGTGGTCAAAATTAAAGGGTTTTGACAATCTACAGTTCTCATACATTCAGCAGGAGTTTACACTTTGACTCCTACATTCTCAGAAGATTTAATTCTTCAGGATTTTTTTTCCAGCTGAGATTTTATGGCCCCATGGGTCTTACATTTGTGACAATACAAAGACCCAGGTTCATGAGGAATTTACCCCAGACCCATGAAATATAAAATTAAATCACCAGAGATTAATCAGGTAAGAGAACTCAGGTCTGCTACTTTTTGGCACGTATCCTAGATGCTAGATTGTGGGACTCTGTGATTCCAAATGATCTTTTTTCAACTTAAATGATTCTATGTTTCTGTGATAAAAGAGATGCCTCCCTTGATAAAACAGCTTTTTGAAAGAGAAGAGTGAGGCAGTCATTTTGAAAGGCAAAGATTATATCAAATTAAATGATTTCAAGGAGGTGATCTTTGGGAGATGTCTGTAGTCAGCTTGAACATGCTGTAAAAAAATGTGATCCTATGTTTTGCTTTAATGCCACCCTTGTAAACATTTAATAATTATTATCTAACAACAGTTTAAAAAAAACCTTAAGACAAACAAAAAATACATTGAACAACAAAACACAAATGTCAAAGGAATAGCTAAGTAAAACATTATACTTAAAAGGACAAAATATTACTCTTCTGTTAGTTTCAGTTTTATTTCAGGTTTTCTTTTAATTAATGAAGACATTATTTCTGGATAGACAGTAGAATTATTCACAAGAACCCAGAAAATTATATATAAAAGCCCTTGGGATTCTGTTACAGGGTGTGTGATTAATATTTTTGTTTTACCACAATATCCAAACCTTGTGGGTCCTGTGGTATCTGCAATATAGACACAATATAGGAATTTGGTGCCTCCTCTGATAACCAACTATCTTGATTTCCTCCTCTCTTTTTTTGAAATTGTGGTTATAGAATAGAGATGTAACAATCCTGCTTTCAATGCCCCCTCTCAAAGTTTCTCAGGAGGAATCGTTCTTCCATAAGAAAGTGAGCCTGAGTGTCAGTTGTAGTTTTCTATCCTATTTTAAATCTCAAATACAGTATGAGGAAGAAACACATAATAAAGGACTCGTAATGAACAAAAATATGTTCAAGCCTTTTCATTGTCTCCTTCTAGGCAAGACACCAAATTGAGCAAACTGTAGTAGCAACTGTAAGAAGTGAGAAGAGGCTGCAAAGAGTAGGAGAAGGGACCTGAGGAGAGCTGAAAGTACTTTGCAGATGAAAGTGTCACTTGCTACAGAAAACACTTCCTACAAAATCCTACCTTCATGTTTCTCTGTTTCAGCCAAAATTTAATGCACCCAACTTTTTCATGGACTTGAAACCATGTCCACAAATCAATGCATTCTAAACCAAAAGTGAATGAGAAACATCTAAGAACATTTTAAAGATTGGAAAAAAGAAGAATTTACAAAACAGGAAATTCAAATCAGTCCCCTACAAAAATTAGAAAAATAAGAGTAGTTCGATAGAAACATTCATTTTTGCAACATTGTCTTGAAATATTGTTTCAATTTTCACCTTTTTACCCTTGAAAATTTCTAGTTTAAATCACTTAGAATTTCAAAATGAAGACTTAATTTATATTAAAGAGTTATATTTATATTAAAAACTTCAGGATTTTCCAGTGAAAAAAATAGCCCCACTGTGAAGTAAACATGCAAATATTCTGAAGTTGTATTTGAGATACAGCCAATAAACTGCTAATATGTTAACATTATGTATAATTCAATGCAATTATTCCCATTATACAGCTGGTCGCTATTTCCTCTGCTGAAAACAAAAAATTACTTGTGTCCAGCTTTGGAGTCCTCAACACAGGAAGGACATGGAAGTGTTGGAACAGGACCAGTAGAGCACCATGATCAGAGGGCTGGAGCACCTCGCCTATGAAGACTGGCTGAAAGAGCTGGGGTAGTTCAGCCTGGAGCCGAGAAGGTTCTGGGGAGACTTTCCAGTATCTGAAGGAAGCCTACAGGAGAGCTGGAGAGGGACACTTTCTTTCTCGGGGAGTGTAACAATAGGACAAGGGGTAATGGTTTTAATGGGTAATGGTTTTAATTTTAAAGATTTAGATTAGATACTAGAAAGACATGGGAACATGTTGCCCAGAGAAGCTGTGGATGCCCCTTCCCTGGAAGTGTTCAAACCCAGGTTAGATGGGGAAATCTGGTCAAGTGGGAGGTGTGGAAAACTAATGTCCATGACAGGGGGGTTGGAACTCAATAATCTTTAAGGTCCTTACCCACTCTAACCTTTTTATGATTCTATGACTGCATGGAATCAACTGGTGACTGCTGACATCTTAATGGAGACAACTATCATGTAATTCAGTCTCTACACAGCACAACTGTTCCCTGAAGTGTATTTTCTATTGATATTTTGTAAAAATACCTTCCACCTAGTGTATTTCAGGATCCGGAAAGTGGGATTCTGCACCCTGACAGCTACAAGATGAAGTTGTATTTCTTAATGTTTAGGAGGACACACACACACAGAGAAATGAAACTTAATCTTTTAATAAACATTGCTTGCTAGCATGCCACTATCCCCAACAGTAGTACCTGCTGCTTTCATTTCTCATAGCTTCATTTGTTACAGATCCTTCATTATCTCAGTACTTGTTATTTAATCTACTTAGAAATTAATACATATTTGGCCAAAGGATATAAATAGGAAGACAACCAATAGAAATTCTTCAGTCTGGAGAGAATTACAATACCTATGCAGCAATACTAAATATCAACACTAGTTGATTAGGGAGTCTAATTTAGTAAGATATATTTATATATTCATAAGTAAGTATTCACAGAATTGGCATCCAAAAAAATTGTAAAAGCATTGAGGTCAATCAAAGCATGTTTGGGTGGTTTACAGAGGATACAGAGCAAAAGAATTGTTATTTATACTGACAATGTTTGAGCTGGGGAGCCAGGTATAAATGGAGGAAAGTACTTCAACACTGTAATTAAAAAAGAAGCAAAGACAGAAGCACTTGAGGATATATCAATGCAACCAACTGGTTGGATTCAGTTAAAAAAAAGTTGCCCCTCTTTCCTTGACTAGTGCTTTCATTAACTAGCAACAGTCCAGCAAAAAGTTTAGGGAGCAAGTTTCCAAGTGATTCAGGATAATCGTTGTTATAGATTTCAGTTGCAACTTTGCTAAAAATATTAATAAGATCCCTTGTATTTTATTCAAAGATGAAAACTAACATATTGTGGAAAAGGACTTCAGAACAGTATTATATTAAGGACCATTTGCCTTTTCAATCTTCATCGTACAGGCTGTTTAATATTTTGTTAAATGAAAACTGACCCTGGGAAGAACACCCAACATGTCCTAAACTAAATTAAGATGGAAGTAACACAGCATAGAACCTTGATCCTTTTCTTGGAGAGAGTTACTATGGAGATAATACACGAAGTACAAACTACTTCCAAGGGAAATTGCTACAGAACATCTTTTGAGCACTTCTAAAAGCATTTAAAGAGACTGAAAACAAAAACTTCTTTTCTAAAATGAACTCTAAGTGAAAAAAAGAGCGATGAGTTGATAACTAGTTAATTGATTGAATGAGTTATATATCTATCAAGAATTTCTGCAAGCCATCATGATTGCTGTGTAGAAGAGAATGGCACGTTATCTAATTTGGAAGATGGACGTGATCACTTTTTACACTCTGAACTTCTCCCAGGCACCTCTGATTCAGCAAAACACAGGGCATTTTTAAGATTCAAAACCCTTGAAAAGAAAGTTTCTGATTTGGAATATATTTTGCCTCCAGCCTATATGTAATGCCACAGAGTCAAACGATGCTCATGTTCTTAATTTTATCCCTGGCTTAAATGTCTTGTAGAACTGGGGCTATGTTGGAGAGTAAAAAGAAGCTGGTCTGGGTATTAGAATCAGGCTTCATGCCAGGCAGATGACAACATTTAAATGAGAAGGGGTATATGTATGTATATTTTACTTAAGCAGCAATATCATCACCAGGTGGTGATGAAAGACATTGTGTGAACCATTATCAGCCAGCACTTGGCCATCTGGGCAAAGCTATGGTTTTCTTTAGTTAATTTTATGCTCGTTAAATATAGTGATGGATGACAAGAATTAAGTTTTCTGAAATTCTGTTATTTATAGATAAAATTAAAGAACAATAAAAGATAAATAGAGTAGCTGTGGCCTAAATGGCAACCATATGGATAAGATTTAGCACACGGTAAGGAAAACTGTCAGTGGGGTGAAATGCATTCTGATGTCTATTAACAAGGTATATTTTAGTCACTCTCTAATTTCCAAAGCAAGACAAGGAAGCTTAAATGAAATTTACTCACAGTATGGGCTGATCTCCAACCGCTCAGCTCTGTAGGGCATATGTGGGGCTAAATTATCTTCTAATTACTTTTGTTCTATTCTACCTTTTTTGCTGTAGCTTGCTACCCATGGTTCATAAGTAGCTTAATGAGGTTTTGTAAATGATATAGCAAACGTGTTTCTTGGCTTGAGGGCATGACGNACATGATTCATATGCAATCATAAATATGATAAAATGACTATAGGTCCATTGGCACATTCTTTGTAGTAAAATCTAGCCTGCATTAAAAGGTTTTAGTTTCACTATTTATTGAACTTTATCAATTGAATTATTGAATTTCAATACAATATTGATAAGCCAAGTATAAAAATACCTTAGGAAACTAGACATTATTTACGATATTTCAGTACAAGTCAGAGATAATAATGTTACACAATGTTCTGGTGGACTTGGCACTGTTAGATTTACAGTTGGACTCAATGATCTTAAAGGTGTTTTTCCCAACCTAAGTGATTTTATGATTCCTTCTATTTCACAGGCTGCTTATGGCTCAACGGCTACTGTTTTCCTTTA
>VZTM01006651.1:4624-25113 GCA_013400555.1 Jacana jacana | reverse complement strand
TGTTTTCCTTTAGTGCCATTCCCTTTCATCATTGCCAGCTACCATACCTGCAAAGGCTATAATTTTAAATGTAATATGGAAGAACAAGCCCCACCCCTTGAGCTATCTACTGAGTTTTGGATCAAAAAATGTAATTTTTGGTTTAGGTTGAAATTAGGTCTCTGATTGGTCCTAAATCAGAGAATCATTATGAATATAGAACTTGTATCAGTTGTTTTTCTCCAGTGCTCACTCTGTTGCAAATTTAAAATCTTAAGCTATACATCACCATCTTTTTCTTTAAAAAGTGTGCTTTTTTTTTTTTTTAATTATGACATAATAAAGAAAGCTTACAAGTGATTAATGACTCTTCATCACTAATAAGGTGAAAAGTAGAGTTGCAGAGCTAGCTATTTTAAGCAAAAATGCTATCATGTATATCCATTTGGCAAGTAGATACAGTGCCCCTGAATTTATGTGAGCTAGACTAAAAGATTTAATATGTACTTCTCACAACATTGGGAGCTTTAAAGCTAGTAAAAGGGATGGAAGAAGGCAGGGAAAGAGTGCTGTCATGGTTAATTGGCTAATTCCGTGGCTAGTAAATATTGCTTTCATCTAATTCTAGTCATTAATGACTAGAATTTTATTTTATTATGAAATATGTACAAGCATCAATGAAAATATACAATTTATTTAATTTTTATATTATTACTTATTTTTTTATTATTTACTGTCTATTATATTTGAACATTTATTGAGTAGTACAACAGCTTAGAATGCAAAAACTAATTAAGAACTATGATTAAAGATACCTTCCAGGATGTTTCCCCGTCAGAGGGGAATGAAGCATTTGCATTTTCCCTTTTAAAGACCAGTGCCAAATGAAGCCAGAGTTGGGAAAACTTTGAATTATACTTATTTAAAAGGTCTAGTCTAGTAATGTTAAATTCTGATTGAATTATATAAAAAGATGAACTAGAAGAAATTTCTTAAAAGGCACGCATAAGATAGTAGAGGCGATTTATTTCGTGAACAATTTCAGTAAGAAAATGCAGTTTCAGAAAATCTTGTAGGTGCCAAAGCAGCAAAGGAAGATCTTAATTGACTTCAGTAAGAACACACAGATATTAATGTTATTTTATCTTCCTCTTTACAATTGTATTTCAAACTCAGCAGTTAAATAATTAGATAGTTGTTATTTGGTCAAGTCTCTTTTCATTTTAGCAGATTTGTTCAATGAGCACACAAGGCCATCTGAACACAGAAGGCAGACTGTTTTCTCAGATTCCAAATTCCCATGTTGCAGCCACACCTCTTGAATTTCTGAAACAAAATTAGTTTAGGAATCCATGGAATTGGGTCTTGCTTCCCACTAAACTCCAAAAATTGGTTTGAGGTCTTGCCATAGCAGATCCTTTGATGATAATCACTTTTTAGGAAGGGGAAGCCAAAGGGTGACACAGAGTGAACACTTCTGTCACAGTTGTGTCTTGGCTAAGTTATGGGGAAAAAAAATACCCATTTCTTTTCTTTATGCAATGTAAGAAAAGTTTGTTGTAGCTACATTTTGATCCCAATGCAGTTAGGAAGATAAGCACCATGGAGATCCACTATGAATACACTCCAGCAAAAACTGGAATTTTGTTTCTTATCGCTTGGAAGAAACTCTACTTTCCAGGTGTGAGGATAAAACACTTGTTCTATTTCTAGTTGTACTGTGTTTTCCATATGGTATAAAATAGTATTAAGGAAACTGGAAAGATCACCTTGCTATTTTGATGTTATGATTAATGTTATGGCACCCAAGGGGACAACACTTAGATGAATAATATTAAGTAGTTTAAAGCTGATTATCTGTCTGATTACAAAAGGGA
Source organism: Jacana jacana (assembly GCA_013400555.1). Taxonomy (NCBI): domain Eukaryota; kingdom Metazoa; phylum Chordata; class Aves; order Charadriiformes; family Jacanidae; genus Jacana; species Jacana jacana. Next base: position 23,257 of record VZTM01006651.1, on the reverse strand, counting down.
CTCAAACACCACAGAGTAATTTAACTGCAAAGATAACTGTAAATAAAAATTGTATTAACGATATTTTTGTTATCAGAAAAGTAAACAGGTGTGTTTAGTTGGAGGAGAGCTGTCTTAGCAAACACGTGCTGATTTTTATCCTGATACTTCCAGTCACAAAAAGACCATCTGTTCATTCTCTTAAATTCCAATTAGTGCTATTGACTGATTTATTTCATTAATCTCTCCTACAAGTGTTTCTTCTGAGCTTTGCCTGCATGAGTGTTCTCCTTTGATAGAATAAACCTGAAGGAAATTTGACTGCTACCCTGAAGTAGCTAACAGCTCTTCCCACTCAGGTGTTCCTTTCAGGATCAAAAGGCATACAATATTAAGATATTGTTCTGAAACCTGTATACTCCTTCTGCAAATATTTTGTAGCTGTTCTCAAGCATTCTTAAAAGCTGCATCAATAAGATAGATGGTTTGTTCCAGTGCACAGCTAAGCACCATAAATAAATAATTTATGAGATTCAGGAGTCATATTCCTTCAACTGTCTTCCTCCACACCCCCATGCCCCATTTTTTATGAGACTGAATTAAATTAACAAAAGCTCTGAGGAGAAGATCATGTTATCAGGGAAAAAAATAGTATGTATACTTTGAGAAATATGCCAAGGAAAGGTGTGGGTAAAAAAAATTAGCTGTAAAATCACTACCTTTCTTTTAAAGCACTTGTCCACAACTAGTCAACTTGATCCACAGTTCAGGAAAACTCTTAGGCTACTCATTGATAAGAAGATTTCATAAATCCATGAAGAATGTCCTCTTCATTAATGAGAAGAATCTATTCTATTCTTGGTAGATTATGAGCTGACATCACCTGATTATTCTGAAATTATCTCCCCACTGTATTATAGCAACACAAATCATCTAGACAGGAAGCCTTCAACACTAAAGCAAATCCATCAAGAATGAAAAAGTGGCAGGTAATGTCCCCAGCATAGTCATTTATTAAAGAACAACAAAACAGGTCTCTCATATCTTCCTTGTTTTACCTATGAAATAAAATTTAAAGCCTCAGTTCTTGGCCGCAGAATACCAAATGGTCTGGGTGATTGCAAATAAATCACTTCAAAACTCTTAGACAAAGTCTGTAGTCAAACTTTGATTCCTCTAGAACTGTCAGAAATAAGCATAAGTATAATCTGGGTAGCTAAGAAGGCTTTCTCAAGGATTAGTCAGGATCTGAAGTGAAATGCCAGAGGACCTAGGGATTACCACATGCCCATTTAGAGAAAATAACTGATAGTTATCAATGATAATTAGACGAATTTGGAGTTTGCAAACAGAACCAGGACACAAATTGTGATCAGAACCAAAAAATATGCAGCTAGCTTCGTTTTCATCCTCTTGTACCTTGGTACATCGGGGTCATATGTGTATATATTTCAAATTAAAACCAAATAAAATACCATTCATGAAACAAAATATCAGATGATGAACATTTTGAAGTCCTGAAGTGACAGTCTACAGGGCAAAGAAAGGAAATTAATCCGATCTTAGCAAAAAAAGCTATTTTCATTCCTCCTTTCCCCAGCCTCTTCTACTTAATGGAAACTCTAACTATTGAGGAATCCTGTATCTTACAATGGTTGTTAACTGGAAATCTATATATATTGGTACAAAATATTTACTAATTTTCTTGTGAAAAATCCTAGTCAAAGCAGTTGACTTCATTATGAAAGAATCCCTGGATTTTCCAGCTGGATGCAGGAAGTTCGCATTCTCTACATTGATGGCATGATGATGGCATTTTACAAAAGCCTTCCAGTCTTTTTTACATTTAAGGGATGGATTCATAGTTTCTTCTTCCCCTTTATCCATAAATTATATAACACTGCCCGTTCTATCTAATGCATTATCTGTCTCATGTGGTTTCTTCACAGTGACTCTGATGTTAAAAAAAGAGGCTGTACTCATACAGAAGATCCCTGTTCTTACAAATATATATGCATAAATAAACATCCTTACACCAAAAAACTTTGTCCTTCTTTGATCGTTGCAAAAAGAAATAATAGAAGCTCTGCTCTGAGATGATGATTGTTTGCAAATGAAGAGAAAAGATGTACCTACTGTTATCATTCTACTGGGAGGAGAAAGAAATTACCTTGATGGATTTAGGAAGGAACTTCTGATAAGCAAAGTATAAATCTGTACTGGGATTATTCTCACTTTACTTACTTTGTGTTTATTACTTATGTTTAACTTCATTTATAGAGAAGCTGCTGCAATATACGTTTTCATTTACTTAGTTACATTCATAAAGTATTCAGAAGCTTTGAAAAAAAGTGCTATAACTTTCACACTGACAATCAGAATAGTAAAACTTTACTGCTAGCAAATATTTTCTTGTTTCCACAGCTGCAGTGTCACACCTTCACAGAATGAACAAGATGGTGAGATTATCTATAGAACTAACCAAAATATGTTGAACTGCATCCATCTTTACACAATTTTAATATGCATGGTTAGGCAATATACACATAAAATGACAGAATATCAGGATATTGAAGGTATCTAACCTTCACTTTTTTTTTTTTATTTTTGGGGTAGGTTTTTTTTTAATGTGGAATTGCAGCCTTAAATAACTCTGATTTCTAGTAATGATGGCTGTATTGGTGTGAGAGTTTCAAAGCTATGATATTTTACATACCATGAGATGGATGTTTTCTCCCCTAAAAGTGATGCAAGCATCATTTACAGATTTGGAAACAGTTGTTGCTACAGTTCATTCCTTTGCATCCTTCATCTGATGTTACAATCATCAGAACAATTGAATTAATGTCTCTGCTTAAAATGTAATTTAGGTCAAAATACACTTTGCAAGAGCGAATACCTAAGGCTGATAATGAATTAAATAAAACAGCATAATCTCATGTTTATGCTTCTGTCTTTATTCACTTCAGTATTGTCACTTTGAAATACATCAAGTGAGAACCGAGTTCACCTTGTTTCCAAGGTCTGAGTGCAGAGATTTTAAGTTTCTGAGGACACAAATCTTAAATGGAGTTTTGAACATTAAAATTAACTCACTCGTGCTTCCTGGACATGAAGGGTTCTTATTTTCCAAAAAAAAATTGTACAGTTTACAAATGAAAACACAGCATATTTACCTGGTTACATATGTTCCCATGTGATCTGAGAAACTAACCTGGTATTTTTTACCCCATCCATCTTTTCAGTTGGAGGGAGTCTTCAGTTAAGTGGTGCCTGACTTTAAGGTAAGCAACTCTTGTCTTCAACATATGTTCCTGGTGAAACTTGTGCAAGTGCTCTGCTGCCTTCTGGCACAAAATGCATGGCAGGAAGATGGTTTCCCTTGATGACCAGAGCCTGGAATTACTCTCCAGTTCTGACAATTACAAAATCATCTCTTATTTTATGAAAAAAGACCAACCTGTCTAGAAAAACAGTAAGACAAGGTGATTGCTGAATCCCTTCCTGCTGCTCTTGCCAACTACTTTTTCAGTCTATATCTGGTCATAAAGCCAGCCAGCATGGGTTTATGAAAGGGAGGTCTTGCTTAATCAACCTGATCTCTTTCTATGACCATGTGACCTGCCTTCTGGATGTGGGGAAGGCTGTGAATATCATCTACCTGGACTTTGGTAAGGCCTTTGACACTATCTCCCACAACATTCTCTTAGATAAGCTGACGAATCATGGCATAGACAAGCGTACTCTCTGCTGGATCAAAATCTGGCTGTATGCCCATGCTCAGAGGGCTGTGATTAATGGGGTGAAATCTTGTTAGCAGCCGGTCACTAGTGGAGTCCCTCAGAGCTCTGTTTTGGGGCCAGTCTTGTTTAATATCTTTATCAATGATCTGGATGAGGGGATTGAGTGCACCCTCAGGAAGCTGGCAGATGACACCAAACTAGGTGGGAGTGTTGATCTGCCTGAGAATAAGAAGGCTGTACAGACGGACTTGGACAGGTTGGACTGATGGGTCAAGACCAGTTGTGTAAGGTTCAATAAGGCCAAATGCTAGGTCCTGGACTTCAGTCACAACAACCCCATGCAGTGCTATGGGCTTGGGGAAGAGTGGCTGGAAAGCTTCCCAGCAGAAAAAGACCTTGGGGCGCTGGTGGACAGATGGCTGAACACGAGCCAGCAGTGTGCCCAGGTGGCCAAGAGAGCCAACAGCACTCTAGCCTGTTTCAGGAATAGCGTGGCCAGCAGGAGTAGGAAAGTGATTGTGCCCCTGTACTCGGCACTGGTGAGGCCTCACCTTGAGTACTGTGTTCAGCTCTGGGCCCCTCACTACAAGAAGGACATTGAGGTCCTGGAGTGTGTCCAGAGGAGAGCTACCAAGCTGGTGAGGGGTCTAGAGACCAGGTCCTGTGAGGAGAGGCTGAGGGAACTGGGCATGTTTAGTTTGGAGAAAATAAGGTTGAGGGGGGACCTCATTGCCCTCTACAACTACCTGAAACAAGGTTGTAGAGAAGTGTTGGTCTCTTCTCCCAAGTGAAAGACCAACGGAAATGGTCTGAAGTTGCAATGGGGAAGGTTTAGACTGAATATTAGGAAGAATTAGTTTACTGAAAGGGCGGTCAGGCACTGAAACAGCCTGCAAAGGAAGGTGGTTGAGTCACCATCCCTGGAGGTATTGAATAAAAGAATAGATGTGATATTTAAGGGCATGCTCCAGTGGCCGAGATTGTAGGGTTTGGGTTGTATTCATGTGTATGGTTGGAATTGGTGATTTCAGAGGTCCTTTCCAACTCTAAAAATTCTGTGCTTCTGACTTTACATGTTTGAAGGTTTGGTTGCTCTGCATTGATTTATGCTGCCATTTCTCCAGGCCAGAAGAACGACTTGCTTCATTAAACAGTAAAAATTTGCTGTATCATTTCCTTTAGCCAATAATATTTTAAATAAAGATTTACTACTCAAAAGAATATTATTTAAGTATTGAGTTATGAATACTTGTTAAGAGTGTTGCTGTGTTTCCTATAATAAGGTACATCAGGACATTAAGTTAAAAGCTTTTAAATACTTGTATTTTACCTGATGCAATAGCTTTACACTGGGTTTATATACCACCACCAACATAGCAGAAGTATTAGGAAACCTTTTACTTTGTACAACAGATTCAGTATTTAAATCTTTTCAATTTTAAATCAATGCATTATTTAAACTACATTAACTGTTAATTCAATTCATACTTTGAACTTATTCCAGTATTTAACTGTATTACATTTTCAATCCTAGAGGAAAAATTAGTTTTTTTGGCAGAATTATAGTCCTTGCAAAGAATCACTTCCAATGAAGCTATACATTTTTCAGTATTTATTTAGATGGAGAAAAAAAATACAAGATATTTTAATTATTAAGTAAAATGCAGTTGATTTAAAAAAAAAAAAAATTCTTAAATTGTATTTGCTACACAAACTATTTTTACAAAATAATTTCTCAAATGATGCTATTACTTTCCAGTGCTATATCCAATTGCTAATCACTCCTGTGAGCCATTCCAACCCAGTTTCCCTTCAGACTGCAGAACTGTTCAAACTATGTTAAAAATAAAGTGGACATTAGCATATCTCTCAGGAGCACTGCTTAACCTTAATAACTAAGCTGTTTATTGAACCTGAGATCACACTGTAGGGGTTTATCTGTACATTTGTTTCAATAAGATAAGATTCAACACCTGTGGCAGTGCAATTTGAAATTTGTTTTCTTCATTTCCCTTTCTCAAGCAAGGGCAAACTCTCTTCTGCTGCACAAACACAGAAATAGAACAGTTACCAGCCAACTCTTGATTTGAAGGAACACTCCCAAACCAGCACAATTGTCCTATTAGGGGAGATGCAGCCAGTCACTGTAAAAGAACTATGTGTAAAAGACCCTAGAAATTCCACCTCCCACTCAAAAATCACAACCACAACACACAAAAGAATGTATAGCAACAGAACTGGAGCATGGGATTGATCTCACCTAACCCTATCTAACAGCCTGTCTTAACAGCAAATTTTATCTAATAGAAATTAGACTTTTACAGTAGATTGACAGTATGAGGGGCAATGGGCACAAGCTGGATCATATTCCATTCAAATATGAAAATAAACTTCTTTCCGGTGAGGGTGACAGAGCACTGGAACAGGCTGCCCAAGGAGGTTGCAGAGTCCCCTTCTCTGGAGACCTTCAAGAGCCACCAGGATGCAGTCCTGAGTAAAGTGATGTAGGCAATACTGCTTTGGCAGGTGAGTTGGACTAGAAGATGTCTAGACATCCCTTCCAATTCTGACAACTTCGTGATTCCATGATTCCATTAAAGGAATGGCTCCAGTTACTGGTTTCCTTTGGATCTCCTCATTATTTTGCTCGTTGTTATACATGGCTGCCATTTGTAGTGTGTGTTTTTTTAATTTCTAACTCTCTGATATAACACTGTGGTGCAGCCCAGTAGAGTAACTTTTTAAATAACATGAAACTGAGGATTTTTGTTTTTTTTTATTCACAAGTGTCAGAATGCAGCATGAGGGCATTGCTGGCATTGTCGCAGAGCTCAGGAACTGCACAGGCTAGTCAGAGTCAGGGCTGCTGCAGTCCTTTTTACATCCTGTATTGGGAATGGGCCCTCAGATATCCTCCCTAAACAACAGGGAGAACTCCCTAAACAAGCAAAGAAAGGGCTAGGTGACATGGGCCAAAACCATGGCAGGAATATGTAATAAGGATGAGCAGCACTCCCCGTCTCCAGCTCACCCTATGGCCATGCTTTATTAAGCAGTACAGAAGCAGCCAGTGACTAGGTCAAAAGTAGATACCTGGCTAAATCCAATGGCTCAATGAAAAAGAGAAGCAGGAAGAATCATAGAATCATTTTGGTTGGGAGAGACCCTTGGGATCATCGAGTCCAACCATCTTCCCTACTCTACAAGTTCTCTCCTACACCATATCCCTCAACACCACAGCTAATCTACTCTTAAACACAGTCAGGGATGGTGACTCCACCACTTCCCTGGAGAGCCGATTCCAGTGCCTGACCACCCTTTCTGTGAAGAATTTTTTCCTAATGTCCAGCCTAACCCTACCCTGCTGCAGCTTGCAGCCATTCCCTCTTGTTCTATTGCTAATTGCCCTTGAGAAGAGACCAGCACCAACCTCTCTACAATGCACTTTCAAGCAGTTGTAGAGCCTCCTCTTCCGCAAACTTTCTGAGAAACAAGTAAATATGGGATGCATGAAGACAAAGAGTGAAATAAAAAGGCAGGCATCTTTAAGAAAACATATGCAAAGCCAATAAATCAACTCACAACATTAATCAGACTCTCCAAATCAATTTATCTCTTCTACGAGAGTCTCACATGTGGAATACATAATAAAGAACAGGGCAACCAATTCATTTACTCGAAAATGACACAAGGTCTGCATGTGCACCATCAATAGCATTTGTAATGTTTTGAAATGCAGATAATGGTTTGGATCAGACCTTATTATTTTTCATACACACTGTGGCAGTTCTGTCCTCAGTCTTTATTATTTGAAGATGCTAGTTAAACTAAGTAAGTAAGTGTCTGATATAAATGTTTTTCCTATTCCACATCCTGAAGAATTTGGCAAGAGAGATGAGATCGTAAATGGTTGTCCCTTTGATTGATGTCCCCTAGTAGATGAGGCGCCTTTTTTTTCCTTTTCTTTTTTTTTTTTTTTTAATTTTAATTTTAGTTTGTTTTGAGTTTCTCTGGTTTACACAGTAATATGAATCTAAGAACACAACTTATTGCATATTTTCAAATATGAAGAATCAAGACTCTAAATATATTTGTCCTGGTTTGAGGTAAAACAAACCAATTTTCGGTTCAGTAGTTTTACTTTTTTAGCTGGGCCTCTTCTAACTAACTAAAGTCTGAAACTAACAGCACATTGTTCAGAGACTNATTTTTCTTTTTATTGTTTATTATATTGCTGTTATTGATATTTCATTAAAGGAGTTTAGTTTTTATCTAAACTCCTGAATCTCTTAATCCTTTCCTCTCCTTTCTTTTCCTTAGGGGGACGGGGGGAGGAACCACAACAATATTAAAAGTAAAAAAAAAAAAAAAGAATATAGTAATGATTACACTTATTCACTTATTTTCACTTTTAAGTATTGCTGACCTGTTTTCTTAGCAGTCCCCTTCTCTATTACCATCACTGCCAAACCTGTGCACAGCAGGTTTACAGACCCCGCTTTCATGTAAATGCCTACAAAATGAGAAAGTAAAAATTCTAATGGCAAGAGCAGTTTAATGGAGAGGAGGTGAGTGCTACGTACAAACTGCCATGGTGAAACGCTCAGATGGACACCTAGGAGAACTCAGGGCTTGCATATGTATGCATGTGTATATAGATCTCTCTACCTATCTGTCTGCCTGCCTGTCTTCTATCCATCCCCAAAGTCTCTAAACAAATTATCCGTTCACATCTCTCAAATCATACCTTAAATTTTAGATTTATTTGTTATTTTTATAGTGCCAATATTATCTGTGTAGATAAATTTTTAGGAGAATCTGTAGTGGCACTTCAGAGACCTTAAATACACTCTATTAAATGTTAACAATCACCTTTTACTATGGCCTTATACTGGAAGTCTCGATTGCTAGTTTCAAAACAACGCACAGTTAAATTCAAATTAAAGTTGAAATGACAAAGTAGAAATGGATCTAGATGCCTTCCAAATGCCACTTCAGATTGACTTAGCAGCAAAGGGGTAAACCATCTGATGACATGATATGAGCTACATAAAATGTCCCATTCTGAGCATGCCAGCTTGATAAGCACATCTTTCACCTTTCACCAATTTGTTTGTTTAGTAACTTGCAAAGCTGGTCTATGAAAAAAAAATCTTCTCTTTGGTTTAACTAAAGATTACTTGGTTCCATCATCTCTATCAAAAATTTTGCATGGCTATCAGAACAGTAACCCATTTGGGAGTACTCATTTGGGAGTGGTACTTGAAGGTATAAAAATGTATGAAAGTCAAATGACCTTCCAGAATTCATAAGGTAGTTACTTTTTTTTGTAGGATTACCTAATTGAACATGAAGCATTTGGCAAGCATCAAGACTGGAAAGGGAAATGGAACAAGTTTTGTCAAGGAAAAGAGAAATACTCCTTGAATCATGAAGCAGACTCTGACATGGTTTGGAACTGACTTTAGTGCTACCCTGTTGAAATTCACATCTAAGAGCTTTACACCTTTTGGAAAGTTGAGTCATTTTCAGGCATAGTTTCAGCCCTTAAAAACAGCAACAAGATAAATTCAGTTAATTTATATGTATAACACCATACCCAATGGTGTGTCCCTGGCTTAGACACATGATGCCTCACATATCCTATTTAGGAAAGAACTTCATGGTATATTTGAGTGTAAAGCAGTGATGTATATTTCTGTAAAACAGAGAAGAATTTACTGACATGCTCCTACTTAAATGACTTCTAATTGAACTTCAGAGTCATCTTTAAACATCTTTGCATATGCTTTCTTCAGATAGAATATTTTTCTTAATTAGGTTATATATAAGGACATTTATAAATACTGTGCTTCCAGCTCATATATAAAGTGGTCATTTGCTAATATAAACTTTTAACTTCTTAAAATGTGACCTTTCCACAAAGTTATTCCAGGTAGTTAATAAAGATATTCTGCAAGTTGAGCTGTGTATAAAAGACGAGTTTATGACTTTCGCATTTATTCCATTAATCCCCAATTACTCAAAGTTTTTCCTGTCTCAGTGATAGAAACAGTTATAGCTCTAAGAAATAATGATTTCTCTCCTTTCAAGTACACTCACTACATTTGGGAGGTTACAAAACTGTATTAAGGAACCTTTGCTTAAGAATGAATAATTTTCCTGGATTACATTCTAATTACAGAATGTTCAGAAATTCTTTTACCTTAAGCCTAGCAGCAAACTCCTGCATGCTTTGGAATACATTTTCATGGACAAAAATATCTCAGCCTTGGCTATTAGAATATTAACAGAATAAGATTAACATTTTTGAATATAAATTATAAGTACAAGATGAAACTTTTTTTTCCTAAGCTTGCCCTGTTTTAAAAAAATAGTTCACAAAATGACTGTCTAAAATACACACACCAAAAAATGTGTAATAAATCTAAAAAGAACTTTGTGTTATACTGTGCATACAGCAGATGTACCCAGTCAACTATTATTTATCTAACAAATAAACTCTTGAAAAATAGGTGTTTGGTTTGTTAATTGTTGATGAGACACAATTCTGGTAGTGTCATTCACAAAGAAGGATGTGTTCTGTATAAAGCCTGGGAAAAATGATAGGAATGAAAATATTTTAATGTTAAAAAGCTTGCTAGATGCTGAACAACTCAGAATAATTAAAGGAAATGCTAAAAGTAAATAGGGTTTCCTAGGCATAGAAAAATAAAAATAATCCGGTTTTGAAAAAAAAACCCGCACAATAGACAAAAGTAATGAAAGCTCATTTCTCACACTTGGTGAACCACCCCTACTATGCTTAGCTTTTCTGATGTCTAAAGAGGAGGCAAACACTGAAGAATTTCTTATTGGGGTTATGTGAAAAATTATTCTACTAATTAACATTTACCTGTAAATGCTCCACATCTAACAACAAAAGAAACCCTTTTATTTTGAGTTAGACCTCTCACAAGTTTGGTTCAGACAAGCCCTCTGGAAACAAAAGCAAGTTTATGACAGTGTAACTATCAATTCTCAATCATATTTTTCCCAAGAAAGAAAATTTTTGTTGTTGTTGTTCTAAAAAATATCTTTCTATAAATACTTTTGCTCCCTATGTAGACCCGGCTTTTGACATTTCTAAATTTTTATTGCTTGCAGTGATCTTTGTATCACTTTCTTCTGACTTTTTTTCCACTTTATGCCTTACAATGAAGAAAAAATCAATGGCTAGAGGATGTGCATTAGGTAAATTTGCAGAATATAAAGCAATGAGACATGAAGTTTTCCATTATTTCTAAAAAATTTATGTAGAGAACAATGCATGTAAATCTTCACCTGCCACATTAATTTTCATTCCTTCTGTCTATAAAGGCTTATTTTAAACAAATACATCCTTCATAAAATTAAACACATCTTCCATTAAAATTAATAGAATGTAAATGTTGTTCAGATTTTTCTGAAAAAAGCCCCCAAAATTACTCTGTATTCAGTTTCAAAGTTCCTAAACCACAATGAGACAATACAAAATAAATGTTCTGAAGAAATCTCCATTCCAGCTGGAGAGACATTACAATATCAGAACACTGTAATCTTTTAAACTAAGACTATTTCCATATGTAAAATGTATTTCTTTTGTACATCCCTCCATATTATTAGAGTTATCATCCAAAATTCCCAGCACAGTGATGGACACCATGCAGATATACATAGAACACTTAAATTCCATCTCAGTGAGATTACAGAAAACTTTGTAATTCTTTTTGTAATTTGTAATTACAGGAAAACTTTGTAATTCTACTGATAATTTATTATCACACATTGCACTCCAGTTCATAGGTGGAGTCTGGCCCCAGAACTTTAGGGGTTATGGAGAAGGTGTTAGGGGTTATGAAGAAGGTTTTAGGCTTTATGAAGAAGGTACATGAAGATTTCATTTCTGGTAAAAATTTCCCTTGTGTCTGGAGTTGGTCTATAGCCTTGCAGTGCATGCTTGCACACAAAACTGATTTATTCAAGTATTTTCCCTCCTGGTGGAAATCCAGGCCAACTCTCCATGATACCACCTGGCAGGGTGGATGCAGGATGCCCAAGCAACTGGCTCTGTACTTGTGCAGCGGTATGTGCTAAGGAGCAGCAAAGGGTGCAAATACCACTTCAAATCAAGATGTGGGTGTTCAGTCCTGAGCTACAAGAGCAAAATGAACCTCAGACCTCCCTTCCAGGATCCAAGGTGTTTAATGGAAAAGTAAACCTGCACTTCCTAATAAATAATATACCATGAAGAGGATATTTCTTCATACTATATTCTCACAGTCTACTATGATTCACAAGGAAGTGGAAAGAATGAGTGCATCATGGAAGCTGATTTCATGTTTATGTATAAAAGAAAAGAGAAGAAATAACTTAAAACACAACCTGATGAAGATATTTGCAGCTATAAAGATTGTTCTCTTCATAGGCAGAAAAAAACTACTTTGTCCTAACTCCTTATTTAAAATTTTAGTAATATCGTCTTTCGTCCTTTCCCAATGACACAGAGAGTAGCAGCATCTTCCAAAACCAGAAATAATAGAGCAATTCAACGCAAGTACAACTGAAATAGGGAGTAAAAAACAAATCTGGGACTCAGCTATCTTTATTTGTTAGTCTTATTATTAAAGTTCCCATAGAAACTTAAAAAAAACCCCAACAACTAGCATAAACTGATCTATAGATTTATGCAAAATACTTTCATTATTTTAAATTATAAATCTACTTGTATTCTTGTATGTATTTTCAGGGTTTTGTTTAAGTGGTAAAAAGAAGCAGGAAGTATCCAAAAAACCAACAACCATTTGGTACTTTTTTTTCAAAGTTATTAAAATAAGGATGGAAAATATTGCCACATTCCACATTTACTGATGGTGTGTCCAAGCCTTTCTCTGTGAGCATGGGAAGAAAAACAGGAGAAGGGGAAAATGATACGGTAACTGCACAGACAGAAACCCCATAATTGCGAAACAGGAAATTTTATCAATTTCCCACTCATATAAAAACATTTTTAGTTCATGTGCAATTTCTGTGACTACATAGTAGTGAAGTTATTCACTGTTAAAGCATTCTTTTCATTTAAAATGACCAAGTTACTTAATAAATCCAACTTCTCTTTCACTTTGCATTTATCTGCAAATAATATTAATCTTTTTAAGCTGACATATATAGACTTGTCATGTTCTTGGACATCTAAGAAAAAGAAAATATCTCTGCCTATTTGATTCTGAACTTTTCTCTGAGGCATGCTGCAAAGGTCTGCTATTCTTTCTACTTGTTTAGTCATGGACATCACAAGAAGTTGTTATGGTTCCCAGACTGGCTAGGAAAAGAGAGAGAGAAGAATTTAGCTAACTAATTTCTGGTGTGATGATTTCTGCAGGAGTTTTCACATATTTTTTGTAGTTTCAAATTTAACTTCCTTGAGAGAACTTAAAAGAAAATGTACCTATCTAGCATATAGTTTGATATAATCTTTTTCTTGTACTAAATGTTACTATTTTCTTGCTTGCAACTTCTAAAGTATAGGACAGATCATTGTACGTTTTCCATGGTGTTTGATCAATTTTCTGTATCTTTCCTGTCTTTATAACTTCTCCTTTTTTATTTGCACTTTTAATCCTTTCATTTGTATGTTTTGAGAAGTCTTATTTTACTTATTTTTCTACTTTTTAAAAAATTTTTCAGCTTTATCAACTCTTGCCTATTCCATGATTCTCTCTGATTTCTCCACAGAAGTTATTAAACCTTTTTGTCTTGTCTTGTTCCTGAATCTGAGCATTTAAGTTTGAACGAGTTAAACACCTCACATGTTCTTTAAATAGATTTCCTAGTATTTCTCAAGAACAAACTTATCTGAAAACATGATCCCATTTTCTTAATCTGTCTAGCTTTCTTTGAGGTTCTGCCCATTTCCCATTTTTTTTTTTAATAATCTGAATAATTTTGTATCACCTTCAAATATGGAAGTTTCTCTTCTAAATTATGGGTCAGACATCACTGAGCTTACTTCTGAATCTTACCCTTGACACTCTAACAGCCACTTGTGAAGGACTTGTCTTTCAAAGTTGAAGTGGAATATGCCATCAAGTTTCTCTTTATTCACCATTTCCATCTATTAAAGGTCTTTAAAAAAGAGCTGAGAGAATGTTTGGGTTTTTTTTTCTTTGCACACTGCTGATAGCACACCACAGTATAATGTTTATCATTTTCATAATTTCACCCTCCATTAATATTTCGACTATTTCACAAGTGCTTAATTAAGATTCACTAATGTTCCCAGAAAAAAAAAAAAACATATGACCTATATATAAAATTTTATACAAGAAATGGTTTTTGACATAGAAAAAGACCTACATAGATATAAAAGTGGGTAAAGAATATACCCTGTTCTGGTTGGTCAACTTGGGAAGATATTTATTTCATGAGCTCGTGCTTTGGTGAAATTTAAAGAATGGCAATAAATAAGTCACTTCAGTCAGAGCACTAAGATAGGTATAAGAACATATGCAGTAACATAAGGATATAAAGTAAAAGAGTGACACTTGAAAACAATACTGCCTTAGCAATCAGAGCTAGGCAGATATTTAGGCACACTATAAGGAAAGTTTTAAGCCAGCCTTCTCCTCATTGTTTTTCTCCTAATTTTGACATTTTTTCCTCTATACAACAGTTTTTAATTGTTAGTAATGAATGTTAAAACATTTTTTTCTTATTCAGAAATGATACCTAGTGTAGTTGCTTCGGACAGTGTTTTACAGAGCAATACTAATATTCTGCTAAGATTCACTGGAGCTATAACATTACCTTTAAGTACTGAAAAAATAAATGTATAATTTCACATGATTTTTGAAGCTTTTGGCCAAAAATCTGTCATTCTACACCCAGCAATGAGTCCAGTGTTCTCATTTCTGCAGAGACTATTTTCTCTTTAGATGTCTGAGTGCTAGTTCTGGTCCAGCTTACACAGATAAAATGAGTATGTCATTATAAATTAAGTTAATGAATCTGGTTCAACTTCCACTGTTACCTTTGATAAGCAAATCAACACTATTAACAGTAAAATCATAGATGAAAGGGAAAATGTCTGAAAACTCTTGAAGAAAGTAATTCACATTTACATTATTATGACTTTTATAGATATCTGTAAAACTGACACCTCAGTCCTACTGAAAGAAAAACAACCATTCACAACCTCATGCCTGCAAGTAGGCCACATTTTTATATTTTCAAAACCAAACTTTGCCTTTCTGCCCACATATGTGTATATGTATATGTGTATATATATATATATGTACACATTTGGGTTTTGTGGTCTTTGTGATCCTCTTCCCTTAAGTGAGTCCTGAATTATTTAAGCCTATTCTGTACTTCCTAAATTAGTGTGAATTCCTAAATTACTCTTCAGATTATATATAATTTGGGTATTTCGGTGTAATAGGTATTTCACAAGCCTCTTCAACATGTTCAACATACAATATATAGCATTTCTCTTGCCATGTGACACCAGCTTTCATCAGTCTTAAGAGAAGTCACTTTCATTTTATGGTATGCAACATTCATAGAATCATAGAATTGTCTAGGTTGGAAGGGACCTTTATGATCATGTAGTCCTATCATCAACCTAACTCATAAAAGACTAACCCATTACTAAACCATGTCACTAAGCACTATGTCAACCCATCTTTTGAACACCTCCATGGATGGTACCTCAACCACCTCCCTAGGCAGCCTATTCCAATGCTTGATAACCCTTTCAGTGTAAAAAGCTTTCCTGATATCTAATCTGAACCCCACCTGGTGCAACTTGAGGCCATTTCCTCTTGTCTTATCGCCTGGGACCTGGGAGAAGAGACTGACCCCTGCTTCTTTACAACCTCCTAACAGGTGGTTGTAGGGAGTGAGAAGGTCTCCCCTCAGCCTCTTCTTCTTTAGGCTGAACAACTCCAGCTCCCTCAGCTTCTCCTCATAAGGCTTACTCTCCATACCCCTCACTATCTTTGTTGCCCTTCTCTGGACCTGCTCCAGCACCTCAATGTCTCTTTTGTGGTAAGGGGCCCAAGACTGTACACAGTACTCAAGATAGGGCCTAACCAGTGCCGAGTAGCCGGGGATGAACATCTCTTGAGTCCTACTCACTACGCTGTTCCTGATACAGGCTGGAATGTTGCTGTCCTTGGCCACCAGGGCACACTGCTGGCAGTCAACATTGCAAAAGTATTTTTACAATTCTTTAAAAATTCATATTTGTATAAGAAATGGACAAGCTAAACGGCTTCCTTGGTGCCTGTCATTTTTTTGATTCACTGGCAGGAAGCTGATAGCATGTGCTGTGAGTTGAAAGGCATGGCAACCTTCCCGCCTGTTGGAGCAATCCTTGGACCAGCCTGCACAGAGCCCCTCCTGAGTCTTATCTGCAGACAGACACAGTTGGTCCACTCCAAAAGGGATTCCAGGAGCAATTCTGCATGCATGAAGTGTGAACAATCAGGAAGAACAGGTTTCTGGACTGAAAAATTGAATTATTCAAATTGACAGAGTAGGTGCACCCTTTGTGAGAGGAGTATAAATCTACAGCACTGGCAGAACAGACTCCTTTCATCACACATCACTCCTGTTTGAGCTTGGAAGAAGGAATATTTCATGTCATAACATATGACTCTAATCAGAATTAAAGGGTACAAAGTTCTCCTCAATACTTGATTAGAATATGCATTGTAAGTATATATTTAGCTATCAGTCTTGCTGTTTGCAGCAATTACAAGATCTTTTGTTAAATCTATAGTGATAGCATCTGAAAATTAACTAGTCCTTTTAAAGATACAGTGTTCTAAATATAGTTGCAATAATATTTTACATTTATTCACATTGTAAGTGAGGATTAATATTTAATTTCTAACAAAGTTAATTCTTTAAGCTATGGTTATTCAAGATAGATCGATGTCCACAACAGCCAGCATTTTACACCTTTCTAAACACTTCCTTCTCAGAAGGAGGACAATAATGAACTACAATTGTGGAGTAACCATGAAAAGGGAAGACAAATTTAGGCATCTGCCATAGAAATGCACAGCAACGACTCGAGCGGTTCATATTAAGTAAAAGCAGGCAACTGAAATCAAATGTTTTCAACAGTTTGAAATGCTGAACTGTTTTCACTGCCTGTGTGTGTAAACTATTGATACTGCATAGCACAATGTGTCTAAGAAACAAAACATAAGGTTAATTAAATTGTCTGGGCAGCTTCTTTAGCCTAGAAGCAGAAACGGATTAGAAAGACCTGTTTACATCTCCCATTTTCTCTTGGTCTTCAACAGCTCTATAAACATCTTGGGGCGTGGAAAATTTTCTGTACATCAAAGTAAAGGTAGCATTTGAAAATCATCATGAAAAAAAAAAAAAGTCTATTCTGGCAACGAACTGAAAATGTGTTTTAAAATTATTGACTGAAAAAATCAATGCAATTAAATGAATACAAAAGTATCAAAAGCAATCAAAAGAATTCAGAGCACACAAAAATAGTCTGGGAGTCACTGAAACATACAAAATGCTCTAAAATCTGGAAAGTAGGGTTATTATGAAACTCTGGGACTACAAGAATATAGTTATTTAACAAAAAACTTTGAAAACCAAGAAGGAAATACTCTGTTGCTTTGATCCAATTGAGACAGAGCTTGCTTTGTTTCTATACTCATCTCATGGATCAGAAATGACAGACTTCTGAAGACTTACAAAGAAATGATAAATGAACAGAGACATGAAATCCTGCAAACGAAGGTGGCCTAAAATACTTATTTTCCATTCAGTTAAAACCTGGATACCCTTTCTAAAACCATGTTCCTGGAATGAAATAACAAAACTATCATTTAGAACAATTTTTAAAACATCTAGAAGAATTTGAACATGTCTTCCTGTGTTTGAAGTTGAAATTAACTTTGTGACAAGTTGGCAATAGAAACTCTGGGCCTTTTTCATGTTAATTTGGCAAATATAAATCATCTAAGTTGCAAATGTCATTATTTGGTACAGCAACTGGATCTCTAATGTGTTCCAGTGCAGAGAAGCTGGAATGATTACCTTTTGGTTTAAAAGAGCACAAACATGGATCCTTACCCAAGGATCTTGAACACCATCAGAATTCTTACATTAGTATATTCAATTGCTTTACTGGTTTTATGTTAGGGGCTGGTATAATAACCGTGCAGTAATAATTTATGACAACAGCAACAACTTGATGGGTAAGTGGGGTTACAGAAAAGCTAATGGATTCTGGAAGATGCTTAACTTGATGTGGGGGAATCAAGAGGAATACATGTCTGGTTGGGTCTGGAAACTGAAATCTGATAATTTGTCCTGCTCTATGCAGCAGAACTGGGCTGAGATACAGAAGGTAATGCTGTCATATTGACAGAGGACCTGGATGGCCTGGGAGCATTGACATCTTCACATAGGTACCATATCTGGAAGAATTCNCTATTTGTGAGTCATATTGCTTTAATCAGTTCTAATGTTCACAGCAAGTATAAGGACAAAAGAGCTATTTTGTAAATGGAATGTCTCCCAGTGGATGTGAAGAAAACACGGATGAAGAGTATTCAGGAAGCCCTGTAGGTTACACCATGTTGAAACTCTCTCCTAATGAAGCAAGGGTGCAAAATGTGCAAAACCAGTTAGAAATTCTATGGTAACATCTGTTTATTATCAGCCTGGAAACTCAGTGATCCATCTTTCATGGTACTCAGGCTCTCTGAAACAAAGACTGAGTGGCCTTCACTCCTAAGACATGCCAAAACCATGATGTAGAGAAAGTCTGGATGGTTACAGGCAAAGGTCACATATTGGTGCAAGATGTTCACACCAATGGTGGTCATGTCAATAAATCTGTTTCTTTTTC
>VZTM01006646.1:0-28744 GCA_013400555.1 Jacana jacana | reverse complement strand
CTATGAATGTAAAAACGAATATGTTTTCTTCAGAAATTTATACTCGTTTATTTCTTAAAAAATAACCTTAATTCAACCTGTATTTAATCTAAATCACAGGATAGTACACTGTCTAGAAAAAGTCAAAATCCTAACTGAAACATTTCCTGGAGCAAAAGCAATTTACTGAGATAGACTATTGTATCAATAAACTGCCCCCACAACCTTATTCAGAACAGAAACATACCTCCATGAACTGCACACCAAATCATTTATTTACACAAACCAGTGTTAAGAGAAATTTAAAAATATTAATTGTATGTAATACTTTTAGGCTATAGTCTTAGAAAATATAATTGTATCCCCACTATTTAAAGAGCCCATATTATCATAGTAACTTCTTTCAATTTTTGTGCTATACCTAATTGGCAATTATATAGAATATTTTAGGAACAAATTCTGCCACTTGTACTAGTTAGTCTCTTACCCTCTCAACAATCAAGTGCAATTAGGATCTAGATTTAGTAGGTTCTGGTTGGAATTTATTTTTCAAACACACAGCCTAGTCTAACTTAAAATGAAACAAAACCATGCTAATTTTACTCTTAACCTATAGCTGTCTAAAACGCTCCGTATTTCTCCATTACTTTCAGTGGATGGTAAAAACTTTTTTGATTGCCAACAAAATGTTTCTTGCAAATTTGAGGTAGTTCCTTCAAGTATTTGTAGTTAGATTGTTTGTTAACTAAAGTTTGTGTAGATGCTTTCTCTAGTTCACTGAAGATGCAGATGACTTCAATAATACTATGTCATATACTAACCCAAAGGATAGGAATGTATACAGCCAATTGACCTGGCCTACAGTACTCCTCTTGCTATATATCCCTGGCAATTCCAGCTTCCTTTATAGTAAAGCTGTTTCTGTCCTTTAGTTAAATCTGGCTACCATAATCAAGTTCTATTCTTCTTGCACTTATATCTGGTCTTTTTGTCCCTGGAAAAAGTTTGAAGATATTTCTATGCCCTTACTCTGATGTGTGTGCAAGGTGGGGCAGGTCAGGAGAAGAGATTTTTATTAAAATTCAATTATTTTTTATGCTAATTATTTTAGCAAAACCAAAATTTCCATAATTATAAATTGCCAGAATTTCTAGAGCACCTACAAGAATCTTCTAAAAGTATAAAATGAGAATATATAAATACACAATAAGAATATATGAGTATGTAATGGGTATAGTGACTTATAAATTTCTTTTTCGTTTGTTTTTGGTCCTAACTTTCATGATTTTTCATATCCTCGGCATTAAAACTCATGTCGGTGACTTAATTCTTCCCCTTTAATTCCTTTAATTTTGTTATATTCATATAAATATAACCCAACACTTCAGTTCACTGTTTCCCTTTCTAATTGTTTGACACAGCTCTGTTTGTATTCAAATGCTTCTGTAATGTTCGTTTATAACCTACTTTGCTATTTTGATTACATTTTATTTCTGTAAACAAGTAAGTTTGATTTTCATTCAGTTTTCAGTAAGAAGTATGTTACTTAAAAAAATTATATTTATTGTAGTAAAGAACAAAGCCAACATGTTTTTTATCATGCTAACAATTTTGCTTCTTTTCCTCAACTGCAACAACAAACATTAAAATACACAGATAATAAACCCTTTATTGATTATTGGGATGATATTTCTTTTGAAAAAAACCCTCCCTTTCTTATCTCTTTCTCTGAATTTTTAGTTTTAAAACAGCTTGTACTACCCTTACGATAACTAAAGCCATCGGCTTAATACCGTATCATTAAAAATGGAGTTAACTTCCATAAATGGTACGTTTGTCTCTTAAAGTGAAGGGAAATGGAAGGAAAGCAATAACAAATGGAGGAAAGAGAATGGGAGGGAAAGGAAGAGGAGAAAAAAAGAATAAACAAAAACTTACTAGGTATCACCACATTTGGAAGAAAAAGTGCTTGAAACAAATGCTATTCCCTGTAATAAGATTTAATAAACCATTTCTTTACACAATTCAATAGGTTAAAATGGAAATATGTATTGAGGTTTGACACCAAACCATTTAAATGTGTTTCAAAAACAAATCCTCTTTGAATAACGTAAGTTTTCAAATGTCAGGCCTCTAAATACTCATTAGCCCTTTATTCTATCATTAAATATATAGTTCTTTTAGAACCAACTTTTAAAAACAACTTTTCCTACTAATTTTTTTTGTGTGTGTGTGTGTGTGTGTGCATACTATTGTGGGTGAAATTTATTTGATAATAAATTAAAGACCTTTCATTGTTGGCTAACCTTTTGTTATCTTAAAATTTACAAGCATTAACTCAAGTCAAACAAATTTAAGAAAATTCATCTCCTGGAGACTGATGAAATTTGGCTGAGTCCTTAGAAGAAATGACTGCACTCCTGTCGTTCAAAACAAACAGAAATCTCAGCTCTCTAATTCAACCAAAGGAAAATTAGTTGTAGAAGCAAAGACTGCAGAGTTCTATCTGGTTAACCCTACTCACTGATGTTCATCTGTGCAGCCTCCAATAAGATGAAGAATAGAAATCTTGCCTACATCAAAGATAACTGTAGGTTTTTGGGGCAAGGCTGAAATGGTCCTTCTGTCAGGCTGAAAAGCTCATAAAGGAGCAGCAGATTAACACATCCAAACCAAGCTGAATAGCTCATTCTCACCAGCATGGCAGAATGCCTGCTTGGGCTACAGTTGGAGCTGGCAGATTGAGGGAAGTTTATTGTACCCCTTTAGCTAGTGCTGGTAGGGCCAAAACTGGGATTGTGAGTCCAGGCACACAAACAGTCCAGATAGGGTCCAGCAGAGAGCTACCAAGAGGAGCGTCGGGCACATGAACACTATGTAGATGCTGAGCCTTAGTCTGATGAAGAGGATGCCAAGAAGTGATCATATAGTCACCCACCATCCTTTTGTAGTGGAAATAGAAACTCCGGTGTGAGACTCTTCTCAACAGTAACAAACAGAATAACAGGGTCAACAGTCATAAACCGCAACTAGGCATGTTCAGACCAGATATTAGAAAAACTTATTCACTGGGAGATAAATGAAGCACTGAAATAGACGACACAAAAGTAAGAGGCTGAGGAAATTCCATTCTTTGGGGTTGAGACTGAGTTAGGCATAGTGATGCCTGACCTGATATAGGATTGGCAAGTCCTGCTTCAAGCAGGAGGATGAATGAGATGAACTCCAGATGTTCCTTCCAACCAATCTTTCTAAGATTCTATAAATCAAAGGGGGATACTACCTCTGTTCTTGGAGCTTCGTTTTCTCCCCTACTGTAAAACTATTGTGCACTTTTTAATGCAAGTATTTTAAAGTCTACTGCTTGAAGAAACAACCAGCCATTTGAAAAGGGCTACACTTAAGACTTCTTACGAAACAATAAAAGAATACATTAAAATCAATCGTGATTTGGATTGTTACCAAATATTCCCCTAATCATAGAAAAAGAAGGTATTGTTCAAAAGGCTTTCTAACATGTACTAATGTTCTCAGTAGAGCAGGATGAGGGTTCATTTTTAAATATTTATGTGACTATAATTGGTGCAATTTTAATAGTACAAATTACACCACTAAATATAAAATCTCTTAAGGTTAAACCTTTCCTAAATCAATTTTATTTTTTGTAGACATTAATTTTAAAATTCTCCTATATCAAAAATTTCTAGGCTACTGAATACACCTGAACATCCACTGACAATATGAACACATAAAGACAATAGAATTAAGTCTTCTAAGTACATAAATTAGAACTTTACTGAGTGAATATACAATACTACAGAATGTAGTAAAGGAAAACTGTGATAAGCTCATTGTGGAAGGGCAATTAAAGCCCTTATTTATGCTGTTTCATTTATCATCCCCCCTGCCTTTTTTTTTTTTCTGAACACCCATGAAAGCTAAAACCAACTCTTATTGGGAAATGACCCAGAAACCAAAACAGGTCTTCTGCAGGTAACAGTAAATTCCATTTACTAGGATACTACAAAGAACATGCTGGTTGTTACATTTTAGCTAATACCACTGTGTATTCCCTGTCTTATATCAAGGTCTGGAATCCACCCTGGAATATTGAAGGAGGGGGTGTATATTGAAGGGAGAGGCTGGAGGTTAGCTATGAGCTCATACCTTCCTTTCTTCTATGCCTGCTACAGTTACATCACTTCCTCTCATTCTTCAATTGTATAAATCAAACTGTATCCTACCCCTATTTCATATATGCCAGAATCTAGAATCTCTTACAGTCCTTTGAAAGGCAGAAAGAATTATATTTATTTCAGTTTTCCTGCTGTTCCTACACTGGAGATCATGATGTGAGCTAATATCCCATTTGAAATTTGCAACACAAAGCTGGAGTTGAAAGGGGTCACCCACACTGAAAATTCCATCTCTAAGCTCTTCATTACTGAAGTATCTTGAGAGAAACTGTGAGCTATTCCTCACTTGGGTTCACAGCAGACAGAGCAGCATAAAATCCACAGTAGGTTCCGTGGTGCACCTGGAATATGTTAGATTTTGCAACAGATTCAAGATGATTCATGCAATTCACTAGTTTTCTTCTATTGCTACAAAACTACACAGTGTCAGAGTCAAATAAGAGATGGCCTCTTTAATGAGATGGACCCAAAATACGAAGAAAATCACTTTTTACTCATTACTACACATACATCAGTACTCTTACAAAGCTCCAAGAGAGATGCCAGGAATTCTTAATGCTAAACCAAAAAAATACCCGCAGAGCACAAAGGAATGAAAATTTCCAATATTGATCTCAGAGAAATAGAGATTTTTTTAATAGGCAAATTATTATATTTTACCAAGCCTTTAATCTCAGTTGAGACTACTATTTAAGTTTCCATCATTTTTCAATTTTATTATAATTCTGCATACTAATAGTAATAAGCAGAACATATATAAAATCTACATGTCTTTTTTCAATTTTACCTATGCATGAATTATGTAATGTAACATAGCACTGAATTCACAATTAAAAATTGAATGCATTATTTTCTCTTTTTTAAGCTAGTTTAATTTTATGTTCCAAACAAGTCACTTAGTTTGAATCCCAGCAAAAGTATTCTCCTGTTTTCTTGCATGCTATATTAATCATCACTGACCAGATCTTTTTTAAAACTGGAAGCTCTGATTAATACTAATTGTGCCAAGACCAAGGTATGTTGCTACAGTCTTAGGAGCTACCTAGGAAGCAGGTCTGCCTTTCATTGCTTTAAACCATGCAATTTTCAACGCTGGAACATGCAAAGTGTGAGAAAAAGAGACTCTACTTTGTTATCAAATGCAGGAGTTCATAAAAACCACCGTTTGAGGTAAGAATAAACCAGCACCTTGTGACTGCTATCACCAGAGGCCACTCAGAATATCACTCAGAATAACGAAAGGGACTAAAATGTGATCTCAAATGTGTGTTTTATGATATTCCCTACTGTGAAAAAGTGAAGACCTCAAGGCTGACATGAATGATGATTTCAACAATGGTTCTTTTGCTTCTTAAATGCAAAGATAATTTTCATTCATAACTTCTTCTCTTTCATCCCCATTTATCTCTTGCATACCATACTTTACTTTTTGCCAATAGAGAAAGCAGAGACTAGAGAGAAAAGAAAAATGATAAAAAGAAGTTTCATTTAAGGATACCATGAAATGTAATACAGACAGGGCTATGCTAGCTCTCTGTTGGTTATTGTTCTATGTGGCAAAAGGAAGACTCCATTCATAACTACTCTTTTGTTCAATGACCTTGAAAATGCTTATAGAACGCTCTATCCTTCAGGAAAACTTTTGTGTTTTGTATTAAGAAATGCAATAGAATTTTACATATGCATAAATATTCCATAAGTGTACTTTACATCTTTGTAAGCAGATTGACAATGTAAAATAAATACAGATGAATACAATCAGATTTGAAAGGCAAAATTTGCAGCTGCATCATGCATCTCATTTATCAGTTATTCATATCCAATATTGCATTGCATCACTCTCTACTTAAGATGATTTATCCTTAAAAGCCAGATCAGAAAGACCTTTACATCAGACCAGCATGTTCACTGTAAATTTACTTGACAGTGTGCCATCATAAAAAGCCTGAAAAGATCTAAATAGGAAATATCCAAGAGGCATCACAACAGAATAACACCATGTTAAATATATTTGGAACAACTGGTTCTCCATTTAATTGCTTACTAAAATACATGGATATACTTCTTGCAATCAAACATATAATTTCCTCAGAATTGTCATAGTTGGGAAGGACCTCTGAGATCACCAAGTCCAACCATACATGAAAATACAACCCATACCTACAATCTTAGCCACTAAAGCATGCTACTAGAGCATGCGCCGAAGATGCCACATCTAGACATTTCTTAAACACCTCCAGGGATGGTGAGTCAACCACCTCCCTGGGCAGGCCATTCCAGTGCCTGACCACTCTCTCAGTAAAGCAGTTCTTCCTAATATCCGGTCTAAACCTCCTCTGTTGCAACTTCAGACCATTTCCTCTGGTCCTGTCATTATTCACTTGGGAAAATTCACTCACTTCTCTACAACCTCCTTTCAGGTAGTTGTAGAGGGCAACGAGGTCATCCTCATTCTCCTCCAAACGAAACATGCACAGTTTCCTCCAACTCTCTTATATGACTTGTTCTCTAGACCCCTCACCAACTCTCCCCTCGACATGCTCCAGCACCTCAATGTCCTTCTTGTAGTGAGGGGTCCAGAACTGGACACAGTACTCAAGGTGAGGCCTTACCAATGCTGAGTATAGGGGCATGATTGCTTCCCTACTCCTGCTGGCCACACTATTCCTGATACAAGCCAGGATGCTGTTGGCCTTCTTGGCCACCTGGGCACACTGCTGGCTCATGTTAAGCCAGTGGTCCAGCACCCCTGGGACCTTTTCTGCCAGGCAGCTCTCCAGCCACTCTTCCCCAAGCCTGTAGCACTGCATGGGGTTGTTGTGATCAAAATGCAGGACCTGGCTACTATCAAAGTAGCCTGCATTTGTTTTTACAGATTTTCAGGTCTGTGTCTTTTAAAAAAATACAAAACAACACAGGAACATAAACCCCATTTTGCAATGAGCTTTGACTGTTTGACTAAATGCAATTGCAAACAGAATTACAAGCTACTGAAGAGTAACCTCAGATATTGGCAGTGGTTGTAACTGCATGACACTCAGTTGCTTTTAGTTACGAACACATGCTGTGAAGTAAATTGCCTGGGTTTTTCTCACTTCACATGACATTTTATTCACCTTTGAATGTGAAAAGTTCATTTCTTTCTCCTGATGATGCTGGTCTGTATAAAAACTTGAAATATTTAAACCTAGCTTTCTGTTTACATGTCTCCTCACTTTCCAGTCCTCTATTCCATCCATGCAATTTAGTTTAAGACATTTATTTACAATCCAACCTTTCCATCCACATGAGATTTTTACAGTGAAGATAAAGATGGATGGAGGCCAAGAATAGTACAGAGACAAAAAAAAGAGGGCTGAAAACCTTCCTTACATGCAGGTACACATACAAAATAATTTGGGTAAGAAGCGGTCTTTTTCCTACCATTTAACGGTAATCTATATTGGTTTTAAATTATGCCAATTCTTTCATTATTTTTTTAATAGTATGACATGTTGCGAATTGTGTCACGACAATTTATCCCAAGAATTTATTAAAATTAAGGATTTTTTCTTGATTTTATTTTTATTGTTACATCTAACATTATTACAGCTTAATAACTTTTATATATATTTATATATATGCAACTCCCCCATTCTTATGATTTCAAAGTTTATTTGAAAAAACAATTTTTGAATCGAGCTAAATATCCAGTCTTATTTGAAAAAGAAATCCCATGAGTTTAGGTTTTGCAACAGTATCATAAATACTGAGAGCAGGAATGATCTATGCAGGTTTTTTAACAATATTACCAATTACTGCCTACAGACAACAGACAATTATTGACAACAGGCAATTTCTTAAATTAAGCCATTATTTATTTTAAGTCAATTTGACAATGTGACAATCAATGCGACATTTAAAGACTCTTCATATTTTGCAACGTCTACCACAAGCTGGGTATAAAGTGACAACAAATTTTTAGTGTATGTTGGGGTTTTTTTTAAGCTACATTTTCACTGGTCTTAAATTGCCTGCCTAACAGTCTCCTAAATGGAGAACCAGACTCTAAAGATGAATTCACAACCCAGAAATCTTTTAAGAATTATTTATGGCATCATTTAACAAATACAAAAATCTCTTGAGACTTCAAGTACTTCTAAATTCATAAAGTACATACATGATATTCCAGAGATGCAGAAACACTCCTCAGGAATAGCAAGTGTCATATTAGAACTGAATGTGATCACAATTCATGTCATAGGGAGCCAAATCCGATAGATATGCCATGGAATTCATTTTCTCAAATACTTACTAAAAATGTATTTTTCCACTGGAACAGGCTAATGAATATGTTTTTCCTTCTGCTTCAGCAGCTTGCAACAGACATTAATGAATCCTGTCTTGAAGATTTTCAACTATTAAAATAAATTTGAATGCTGACTTAGCCTACCAAAATATTTTCAGTTTATTTCTGTTTGATCTAAAAATAATAAAGATAGACTCTACTTAATTGTTAAACTCATTAAGTAAATTATTGGATTATATGGAGTACATATTTCTCAGGAATCCAACGTTTTCCCAGTTTAATGGTGAAGCATTGTTACACTGGGAAAGCACTTCAGTGCATACTTTCATGATTCAATACAAAGGAAGCAGAAAGTACAAAATTGACAACCTAAGATGTAGTACATGAGAATTCTAACTGATCTATCTATTAGATTTCCTCTCCATGACAATAACAAGATACAGTAATTGCTATATTTTAGCATAAGAAAGAGTATCTTTTTGCATAATGGTGTTTCTGAAATCTCAGTGGAAAACCATGCACTATGAACCTCTAAAGTCTTCTGAAAGAATGTCTGGTCAAGTGATGTCTATCAAAAGTCTACTTTTAAGAGAAAATACGGAGTTCAGTAGTTTTATGCAAAAACCTGAACTTCACAGGCACACAAAATGATATACCAGGCATAAGTGCCAGGCATACCACACAGCACAGTAGTTTAAAGAGATATCTTGGGTAAGAGAAAATCCTTTTTTACTATAATGTGCCTTAAAAAAAAAAAAAAAAGTAAAAAAAAAAAATAATGTTACATGAATGTGTAAAAATAGTGCAGACAGGACCTTGTTTTAAAGCTTCCTAATTTCACAAACACAGCACTAAATAGGTAATTTCCATTCATAGGGAGCTTCAAACCTCAGGACAAGATCTGGGTACCCTAACAAAACTTTAAAGCTGACCTGGCTGCAACCTTGGGAGTTTTGAGCCAATGACCACAAGGTCACTACCTTTCCACATTATTCTATGATTTCATGAAATACATGAAATGTAATGAACTTAGGTGAAAAAAAATGAACTGAACCTGCTGAGATTTTAATGAGAAATTACAAAGAATTTTAGATTTGAGCTCCAATTTGTCAAGAACCAGACAGAAAACAATTTTGTTTGATAAGTTCTTCAATTGCTAAACCAAAAATATTAAATATATTAAAATCTTAAATTTATTGTATAAGATTAAAATGCTGTACAAATTTTCTTGGCACTTTTTCATTTAAAAAAGTGCCTTTGATTCAATATGTTATGTTGTTATTTTCTATATCTTAAGCTTATTTTGTAGATATGTAACGTTATAGCACCTGTAGTCCACCTGTCAACAGATTTCCTTCTCTTGTACAAAGAATAAAGATTTCAGTGTTTCATGCATTGTAATATTTTTAATCCTTTGATTTTGCATTATAATGGAAAGATGTAAAAACACATTTAACTGCTTTTTGTATATAGGCTAATTATGCTACCACAAGATTCTGAAATTTATTGTCTCCTTCAATAAAATATTCAATAAAAAATATAACAATATGTGAGTAAAGCATCTCTAGTGTGTTTTGACATTATTGCATGAAATAAATTATGAGCAATCCATTCACTATTGAATCATATTTATATTCGGCACATTATTTCATAAAGCTTCTGCCTTCTGTCATCTAAGGAAGAATCTCAAATGTCAAGACACAAAACATCGTTGATCATTAAAATCAAAACATGTAAACAGATTCAAAAAAGTAGCTGTTACAACTTGTTCATTTTCAATATTTTTTTATTTTACCCCACATTTTTGGAGATGTAGATAAAACTCTAGCTTAAATTATTTCTAGAAAGCCATTGTAGAAACTATGTTTATATCCCACAAAAGTTGAATTGTGAGTCCAGGCATAATTTGGTTAAAAAGACTTGAAAGTCAATAAAATATCTACTGAAAAAACCCATGACTTAACATATCATAGTAAAGTCCAGATGTTTTGTTTTCAGGTTTTTTTTTTTTTTTTTTGGTGTGGGTTTGGTTTTTTTTTGGTGTGGGTTTTTGTTTTTTGGGTTCTTTTCCAGAAAATAGATATAAGACAAGATATTGGTTTTGAAGGTCTAAAGTTAAGAAGAATGCATGGTTTTCATGTTGAGTAGCTACCTGAACTTCTTATGTCAGAATAGGCATTCTTTGCGTATATGATTTACAGGGCATCACTGAACATTTCCCATGACACTAAAGTGAAGCTATACAGAGGTTTGCCTCTAATTTGCAACCCAATGGTTTTCATATTCAGAGGAGCATCTAAGAAGAGCAGAAAAATCTGGCTTACTGATCTCTTCATGAACTATGATAGTGTTGATTATGATTTTTAAATCCCTAAGTAGCCTGAAGTTGGTGTACCAGAATGATTGCTTCACTTTCTCTTCTCTCTTTCAATAGCTGCAATCAGTACAGGCTTTCAAATGAAATCTTCTTCATTATAAAAGACAAAGGGGAGGGAATAGAGAGACATATTCTTGACTCCAGCTCCAAGACTCTCGAACTTTCTCCTTAATTTGATCTGAAAACTGCTCAAACTAGTACAGTTTGGTACCAAAGACACCTTCTGAGGGAGTCTTTGAAGAAACAGGCTATGTTCTTCCTAGATGAAGAGAATTGCAGGCTGTTTGAACAGCTTTGCATGGAATCCATTCCATACTGCTTAATTTTTCTGATTAAGCTGATTTATATTTACTGGATGATTGATTACATAAGAATGCTTAACAACTGTGGCAAGCATCTATTGTATTTTTCATATAAATAGAAACAGAGAATTATATTCCTACTTGTAGAAGGTTTTATACATAGTTATTTGGTCATAATTATAAGAAGATTAATTACTTGCAAGCGCTAGTAACGATTCTTTTTAAGAACTTTTTGAAACAACTATTTATCATTAACACTTTGTTTATGAACTAAGTTCTGTGGCACATTTCCATGATATTTGTTTCATTTAAAGATACAGTTTTCATTCATTTTATGAGTTTATGGCTGTTCTCTGTTACTGGATGAAGGCAACCACACTATTCCTTCTAGTCATAATAGAGAGGGAGCAAAAGAGACAAGTTTAGCCTCAACAGGCAATCACCTAGCGGGGTGATTGTCCCCCTGTACTCAGCACTGGTGAGGCCGCACCTTGANTGGTGTAGGGGAGAACTTGCAGAGTAGGGCTGATGGTTGGACTTGATGATCCCAAGGGTCTCTTCGAACCTAAATGATTCTATGATTCTATGACAGTCTCTGTACCGGAAGGCTAAAAGGCTAACAGTCTTCCAGGTACGACTATTTCCTTCATGCAGGTTTTTTAGCCTCTTTCCTTGGAAAGATAGTTTTGAAATTTACGCATTACTTATATTGCAGCACAAGAGGGCTGCAGTGCTGTTTTATCACTCCTGAGTTAAATCAGTCTGATAAAACAAAAACAAACAACAACAACAAAAAAACCCCAAAACAAAACAAAAAACTGTAAAATTTCAGCATAGTTTATCACTGGCTGCTGGAAAAAAATCATGACTCATGCATTATGTATGCATCATTACTTGCGATGTGCAAGCAGTTAATTGTCCCTGTGTAAAAAGCATTTATATCTGAGTCTTAGTCATAAACCCGTCCCCCAAATGGGAAGAGATGGAAAAAGGGATTTTGTTTCCATTAAAGAATATTGACCAAGTTTGGAAATTGTGATGGCCTGACTATAAATCCTAATACGGAATACTGACTGCATGTAGTCTAAATATCATCCTCAGTCAGCTGTGAAGTGGTTGAGTCATAGTAGGAAGGTGTTCCTTAGTTATTTAACCAAAATGAGGAACTGTCTCAAAAACATGTATTATTTTTAATAATTCAAAAAGAATTAAAAGTAAACTAAATGTCTCAACAAGTATAAAGAAAAAAAAAAAGCCTTCACACTAAGAAAAGCTTCTATAAAAATTATTTCAGGAACTGAAAGAGGATGTCTCAATGTTATCCTATCACAACACTGTAAGTAGACTACAACATAAATGGAGAGAGGTTTAAACACGTTTTAGAATACTTGTTTAAACCCTCTGAATGCTCAAGAAACAAGCAAAGGCTGAATCTTTCAGAAAGATTCCAGTTACAGTTAGCAATACTTTAATTTAAAAAGGACACTAATATGTTTTTTTTACTTCCCTATATGGGAAGACCTTTTCTGCTCTGGGCTGCCCAGACTGTGTTTTGGTAACACATCTTATTTTTCTGGTTTGAGCCTTTAGTACCTCACAAAAAGAATAGATTTTGAACTCATTAAAGAATATCTGCAAGACTTTACAATAAATGCAACCAGCTCCCTTTTGATTTCCCTATCAAATTACACAGTGTAGCAGCCACAAGATATACAGAACCAAGATGCTTCCAGCTTAGTGAATACTTGAAATTCTGAAGTAGTTTTTAATTTATAAAGTAGTTCAGAGATAAATTCAGAGAAATATAGAATATACAATCTCAATCTTTCTGTGCAGGGGTATACAAATAGAGATTTCAGAAACCAGCATGAATTTTTAATGATGGATCTATTAATTTTTAATATTGTCCACTGTCCTCTCAGTAAAGTTTACCTTCCCAATATTTATCTGTTTACTATGTATATCGATTTGTAGACCGAGATGACTCTTCAAGTTATTTTCATATTTACTAGTTTTCTGCTACCATTGGTGGGTGTAGTCTCTGATAATACATGCTATTAAGAGGTACCTTTGTTCTTTTGACAATATCTCTCAGTGTTACAGCTGGGGGACAATGAAATGAAGAGGAAAACACATGCTAGAAAGAAGGTAAACCCCTTGAAAATGTCCAAGTGAGAAAGGAGTATAAACTGAAAAACGTAAAGCAAATTGCACAACAGAAGATGTTGGGAAGTAACACAACAGCATGTAGGAACTAAGACAACCCCTTTCTCCAAGAAGCTGTATATACAGTTTTAGTAGGGATGGAAGCAGAGATACTAAATACTCATTACCTACTTCACAGCAGTATTGTCTTCATATGGACTGCAGGTATTTGTATCTGCTCCTCTACTCTCTATTTTTACCTCACCACACAATCAAAATAGGTACTGTACTAAAACAATTCCCAGAATACTGATTCAAGTTACCACCAAAGTGAACTATGTACAACAACTTAAAACCATGTAATCTTGAAAGAATGTTTGAAAATCAAAATGTGAATTTTTGAAGAAGGAAGCTCCAGTTAACTCTAATAACAATGTGTCTGTCAAGTGCACATTTTTCCTGATGTAATCAATGAATCTCTTCACAAACTTCGCGTTAACAGAAATAATAGGAAAAAAAGTCTAAGAGAAAGACTAAGAAAAAAAGAGACTAAGGTAAATAGTAAATAGACAATTTTATTTTTTTTTGTTCTGGGATTACACTTCAATTAAGCATCTCTGAGACTGCACTCTGCAGTCACTGGGTTCGTTCTCATTTGAGTACATTGTACCCTACTACACAGACTGGTCAATTTAGGTTTTAGTATTTGATACTGTTGTATTTGAACTGTTGTTCTCATCAGAGAATATTATTGCCAATTCATGGAAGAAAGTAGCTATGAGAAAAAATTCTCAAAATTGTTGTTAAACATGACATGAAAAGAAGGTACATTAATGTTCATCAATATGTATGTTCTACAACTCGAGGAAACACATTGTCATCTCTAGATCTTGTACCGAAAGAAATACGAGAAACGCTGCACCAAAATAAATACTACTATGACTTACAGAATTACATTTATACACACAGGTACTGTGCATGGTTAAGTAAATCAAAATAAAAAAAGTCATTCTATGTTTCCTTGAATATGAGTTAATTATATATTCATTGTAAGTTGGTGGTTTGTTTGTTGTTGTTTTTTTTTAATAATTCTGTAATTTGGAATATACTTTGCTTAATGTAGAATTTTTGTGTGTGAATTGTGAGAGGTGAAAGAGAGCACACATCAAATCATTTGCTACATATTTTTCCCTCCATCACTGTGCTGATAGCTGCAAAACAATTCAGCTCCTGCTGTATAAATCAAAAGACTGTTTGGGCTGCTTTAACTTGCACTATGTTAAAAAATACCAAAAGGTAAACAGGGATGCAAGGGATTACTGATCTGTTGAGTGTATTACATTAATATTACTCTGTGTAAACTCCTCACCTCAGCCTGTCTTTAAAGAATCCCTGTCTGTCTATGGAGGCTTACACTTTTTTTTTTTGTCTTTAGAGAAGTACAAAGAAGGCATAGATCTGGCAAGGAGCAGGCCCCATTTATAGCATCCTCATAACATAGCAGAGCGATGACAGATACAATATCTAATAAATGCATTTAATGTTTGTTGAACAATACAGATATGTTTTTCAAATACAGATGAGGAGTCTAATAGGATTTGGAAAGATTATTAACTAGCTCAAAATCAGCACTTATTCCCCAGGATTAAGTATCACATAATACCTTACTTAATTTTTTAAGTTAATTGTATATGTAATGCAAATTCTCAAAGTTACCCCTTTATGATTTCTGCTCTCTTTGAAATGTATAGCTTCAAAAATATTCTTCATATCTACTGGACTGGACAGTGAAAAATGCAAAATAATTGTACATTTTTTCACCAAACTTTTTTTAAAATTAAAAAGTAACAACTGCCTTTTATAAAATTAGAGTAAGATTTCTAATTGGGGTAAAGTTTCTGACTTCATTAACATTAACTGAAGAAGATACAGCTAGTGGACTGAGACTAATTGAGAAACAATGAATGAGTTAACATATTGCATTCTTTTCCTTTGACATTCTTTACAGTTAAAATACTTGCATTTATTTTTTTTGCATACTTACTTTGAACTCCATGGGAGTGAACTATTTTCCAGGTTTCTGAGGCTACCTCTTTTACATCCACTTGGTAATGATGAATGGGTACACCTCCATGTGAATCTGGCTTATTGAATGAAACTTTAGCAGTGGTTTGTGACAATTCTAAAACTCGTACTCCATAAGGACTTGATGGCACATCTAGGAAAGTACAAACATCAATTTAATAATCGGTAGCAACTAACAATTGATAATCCACCCCAAAAAGTCTCCTTAGTAACTTGAAGGGAGAAAAAACCCCAAAACATTTAATGTGATGTAATAATGTTTTATTAGATAAATATAGAGCTGTAAGAAAACCATTTATTTTCTTGTATGCTAAAGTTATGCAAAAACATCTTCAATTTCTGCCTGTCTTTTATAAGATGATATTTTTAATAGCTAATTTCATCATAGGCAAATGTAAGAGATTAGTTTGTTTACTATATAATTATGTAAAAGAGAATATAAAACTTTAAATCAAATTTAACAAGAGGAACAGTTATGACTAAATAGACCATTCAGAGTCTGAATTCTTCTAAATGAGATTATGACAAAAACTGCAGAAATAATTTGGCTGTTTTTATGAAACTGAAATACAGCTGAAAACATGAATCCATTTTTGCCTTTTTCTTTTTTTTTGAAAGACTGAATTCCAAGCTACAAGCAAGGAATATTAATGGAAGGTTTCTATTTTCAGTGTATTAATCAATTTGCAGAATAGGTAGAAAGAAACATTTTCTCTGAAATAAAAAGCAAATGCATATCTTTCAAAGGAGAGAAGAACTACAAAAATAAAGCAGGTGCCTGTCAGTGTTGAGGTATGGAGATGTGAAACAATAATTAACATTGGGGTCAGAACCTTTTTAAAAATATAAATAATATAAATATTATGTTACTTTTACAATATATGACCAAAGACACAGAATGCAAAAGACTAAAAATGATATAATTACAAAAATACTAAGAAAATTTTTAGTTCTGTGGATCAAAGACCAAACATTGGAAATACCATTAAAAATTTATCTTCTGATATACATGTGACAATTATTTATGTATTTGCATGCAGATATGCAAATTGGTTTGTCTTCATCGTATGGAAAATATTCCTATAAAGGAAACACGACAATTGGAGCTAAAGCCTATCATTTGGTTAGTGGGTATAGAACCATGTATCTAAAATGTAGTCATTATTCAAGAGCTGTCAGACAGTTGAGAATAAAAAGAGAATCAATCTGAGCTTCATCCAGTATGATACTTGAATGAAAATGAGTCAAAAATTGCTATGAAATATTAAAGAATGGGTTTAAGCACACATTCAGCCACAAATTCTGAGGAAAAGGACACCTGCCAAAGCTGCTCTAAAGGGCCTGATTTGTATAACCTTTAAATAATCAGGCACATAAATTTTTCCAGAAAAAAAATTATATTAGTTGTCAGTGTTTTAATGCTAATATCATACTTCTGTGGATTCTTACAG
The DNA here is from genome assembly GCA_013400555.1 of Jacana jacana. Classification (NCBI taxonomy): domain Eukaryota; kingdom Metazoa; phylum Chordata; class Aves; order Charadriiformes; family Jacanidae; genus Jacana; species Jacana jacana. The sequence goes on along the minus strand of VZTM01006646.1, from coordinate 11,921 downwards.
TTAAGATTTTCTCTTGAAACCTTTAGTGTTTGGTGCTTATTTGGTTAAAAGCAGCATAGATTTATTTCCATTTATTTACAATTTTCATATCTTTTCCTTGAAGACACAACTAAATGAAACCATGAAGTTAAAGACTGGAGTAGAATGTAAATCTCATCTTGAGGGATTCAAACTCTCAACTGTCCTCTTATTTCAGGCAACATTCACTCCTATGGGATGTTGCAAGAAATTTTCACCCTACTTACTGAAGCTGTATTCTTCTGCAGAAAGAAATTCAAAATTAATGGTTAGACAGAAAGTAACCAAATGTAACCAGTATGCCAGGCATCCAGCATAACACAGACTTGGGGGTTTCATTTTTTTTTTCTAAATTGATCAAAAGGTTTGTTTTCTTGAGGGAAAAAAAAAAACAAAACCCAAACCAAAAAAACCCAAACAACTATGTTCAAAAAAAGCGACAGATTTTTTTTTTCTGTGATCATACAGAAGAAGAATTTATTACATGACTTCCATGCTAAGTAAGCATTGATCCCCAAATCAAAACAGGATGAGGATTAGAACCAGTTTGTGACCCCTATCCTCCAGGTTCTCAGTAAAACTGAGAGCAATATTTTTTTTCCCTGCTAGCAACAGTACCTAAAGTACCATTCTGTTTAGAGATTCTTCCTTTACCTAGCTCAAGTAACTGTTCTGAGAAGGGTGGGAAAAACATGACATAAGAATGCCAGCAAAACAATCCAGGAGAGCCGAAGTAAAGCAGCATGACACTGTATGAGTGATGTGGATACCAATCACCTGGGAAGAGGAATATAGTTCTGTAGTACTGAAGATGCCCATGGCATCTCCCTGCCCATGGCACGGGGGCTGGAACTTGATGATCTTTTAGGTCCCTTCCAACTCTAACCATTCTATGATTCTAAGATGAATGATCTTTGGATTTAATCATCCGCTAAAAGTTGCTGTGGGTACCCACAATTTCATAAATAGTTCCTAAAAACTTTTATTTCTTTTCTGTAGTTAAAAGAGTTCAAAATTAAACAAAATATTTTGCTTAAGATTGAATGAATATTTAATTTAACTCAGACTATTTTTATGTTAGTATTTGTATGCTCTTTTCATAAGGCAATTCACTGCAATTTCAGTTTGGATCAAAACAATTTTTTGGTAAATGGTATGAAACAAAAATGTGTTATTTATCTATCCCCTCTGTTCTTGACTTTCAAAATCTTAAGAAGATCTATTTTCCTTGTGTGTTTGTCTGCATAGGATTATCTACAATAAACATGGCATGGGGAAGAAGACATCCTTAAGGAAGAATCTTATGTTCTATACTGCAGATTCAAGTAAAATTGCTGTCAAATGAAGATATGATTTCATTTGGTAATAAGTATAATATAAAGCTCCTGTGAAAACTGAGTACAATATTTTGTGTAACTACCACAATGCAGTGTGTTTAAAACTCACTGAAATATGAAATACATCCATCACACTATTTTAAACATGCATCCCACAATCCAACCAACCCAAACATGTAGGTAATTTTATGCAGCTTCCAGAGTTGAACTGTATCAGTTCTTAAGAAAAGAGCGAATCACCTGAGGAAAATACAACAGGAGACACACTCTCTAGTCAAAATCAGAAGCAAATGCTAGCAGTTTCATTAAGATAGAATAAAACACTGATTACCTCTTTCAGCCTAGGCAAATCTGTAACTTTTTTTCCCCAAAGAAGATCATTAGCAGCATAATGAACTGAATCTAATTTTGTATTTCTCTAATTAGTATGAATTTGATTATGCAAGGTAAACAGACCTCTGGTCCTGATCTACCTAAACACTCTAGAGCTTGAGCTGTCCCGTGTCAGCTGAAATTATTTGAATCACTGCTGTGATTTTTGTGTTAGAATGGTAAGGCTTTTGGTTTAGTGTTTAGGAAGAGTGAAGGCTAATTTGCAGTTGAAGCCTGCATCTGGAAGGATAAAATTCTAGATGCTTCTTGTTCTTTTTCCATCTACAATCAACCAACCAAATGAATTTGAGAGGAGTTACGTCTGGGCAGTGACTTCTCTTTCATATACTGCTAAGAACCGAAGGACTATTTAGTAGAAAAAGTATGGGATTTTTTTCCTGTGATCTAAAGATCATGGAAGAGGTGTACGAACCCTCTGATCCTTTTATGGGCCTCTTCTGGACCTGCTCCAGGAAGTCCATGTTTTTCCTGAACTGAGGGCTAGCTACAGAGCTGGACACAGTACTCCTGGTCTCAGGAAAATACAACAGGAGACGAGGGAGAAGGGAGGGAGAAGAGAGGGAGAAGAGCGGGAAAGGAGAGGGAGAGGGAGAGGAGAGAGAGGGAGAGGAGATAGGAGAGAAGAGGAGACAGGAGAGGAAAGGAGAACCTCTCTCAAACCTGCTGGCCACACTTCTTTTCTTACAGCCCAGGATACAGTTGACCTTCTGGGCTGCGAGTGCACATTGTCTGCTCATGTCCAGCTTTTCATTCACCAATACCCGCAAGTCCTTTTCGGCAGGGCTGCTCTCAATCTCTTCAGGTATTGGTATCCAGGACCTTGCACTTGGCCTTGTTGAATCTCATGAGGTTCACACAGTCCCACTTCTTGAGATTGTCCAGGTCCCTCTGGATGGCAGCCAATCCCTCAGGTGTGTCAACCACACCACTCAATTCAGTGCCTTCTGCAAACTTGTTGAGGGTGCAACCAATCTCTATATCACTGAAGTAGATATTGAAAAGTATTGGCCTCAATATGGACCATCATCCATTGACTGAACTTCTACATCCAGAACCCCATACCTGTTGTATAGAGGCACCTAGGAAGGTAAGGTAGGCAAGGAGGGAGTTTGCCTGCCACCCAAGCTTGGAAAAATAAGGAGTGAACCAGGGAACAGGACCATGATACCACAGTTAGCAAATAAATTCATAAATAATAAATGAAAACAAGTTACATGCACATAAAGCAAAATGCTGTTGTGTTGATAGTTTCACATACATGCTTATTGAGAATATTTTAGTTTGTTTTTTTTTTTTTAGTAACAATCCTTCAGCTGATGCTGCTAAAAATGTGAATGGCAGGTTTTATGAAAGAGACCTAGATTTGAGATCTGCCCATAGTTTTGTGGAGGTAAAGCAGCAAAGGAAAAGTTATACAGAGAAAACAACAGAAGAATCCTTAAAAAAATATATAAATATATATATATCAGTAAGATAACTCTATATTGGAACAGAAAATTACTATTACTATCTTTTTGTTACATTGTTCTTCAGGGAAAACTAAGTCCTACTTCTTTGATTTTATTTTGTATGTGTGAAAACACAAATAAACATTATCCTTAACCAGCACCAAAGCACCAGGCCCTAAAATCCAGATTAGTAAACTGTTAAATTTCATGTTGTAGTCCTTGCCAGTTATCAATCAACCTTAACATATTCTCAGCATGACTTGATTCTGTGAAACATGTTACAGGATGTAACTTCTCTAATGCTCAATTATTGTCTTTCCCATGGTTTCATTTACTCTTGATGAGTAAATTATATTTTACTCATGTAAAAAATACATGAGTAAAATGTAAAATTTATTGATGTCATTATTCCCCATCTTCACTGACTTTCTGTGTATGCAGGATGCTTAAAATACATTTAATTAGATAAAGTGGCATAGGAATTCTCAATATTTAATGACACCATAGAATGTACTTTAATTTTGCTTTTTAATTCCCTGTAATATTGCTGTCAAAAGGAAAAAGATATAGCATGTCCCATTCCTTTAAATATTCTTAGATGTCACTACCTCTAAGTGCTGTAAAATTCTTGATGTTCTATAGTATACTGTGCAAAACATGTAACGGGTATGATTTGGCAAGGAAAGTTTGAAATTCATCATCAGAGCTGTATGATATAGCCAATTGGCAAACTATGTTCACTGCCTCTTAGCATGGTTTCTGCTAGCAGTTGTTCTTGTTAACACTTAGTTACTGTAAGTCTCTTTGCTGAGCTGCACTTTCAGGCATGATGTGGTGAGATCAGAATCTGAACTTTCATCAAAAATGAAAGTATCCTTTTAGGTGCAAAGACTGAAAGAAAGACTACAGCAAAAAAGTGAATTGGGATATTTATCTGAACTTTTAACACCTTTACTATCCCAGAACCGAAAAATGAAGGAGAAAAGGAAATCTAGGATGAGTAAGACCATGAGTGCCTTAGACGCAAATCATATTTTACTTTGAGGGGCTCCAGATTCAGTCCAGCTGTACACTGCTGTGGGCAAAATATGCATTAATATCTGAAGTCAAAAAGTTCTCTGTCATAACGTTAACATTTACCATTTTAAGGTAATAATTCCATCAACATAGCCCTAGACTACTGGTAGCTGTACAATTTTGTATTTATCTATGCCAAAATATTTGAAATAATGATACTGAGATCTCAACGAAAAAGGAATAATGCTTTGCTAGTTAATGCCATCACCCTGCATATGGATAATTCACATAAACTATGACTAAACTAGATCTGGGCAAACCTAAGAATATATGTGCACACCTCAGGCTCTGAAAGCTGTTGGGACAATCTGCCAGGCTCACCTGGCTTCCCAAAGCCTAATACTGTCATAGAGAAAAGACAGAGTGTAAGTAGACTTTTAAAATATAAAACTGTGGTTGTGATGTGAAGTAGTTTGCAGTGGCAAGAAATGAAAAAGACAGTGGTTCTTTTCACATTCTACATGCTACTCACGCAGCAATTTAAACAGTTAAGTACTGAAAAAGGAGAAAGTCACCCATGTGGTACACCTAAGAGGAGATCATCACAAGCCAGGTGGTCAGCACATTGGATTAAGCTTTTAATATTCAGGCTAATTTCCTGTCATGGTTGCAAATTTCATGTAAATTCTGAAAGAAATCTTTTCCTATCATCTATAAGTCTAATTTCTTAAGAAAGTCAACAGAAATAAAGATAATGATATTGTAACAACTAGCCTTAAAATAAAAACAAAACAAAACAAACAAACAAACAAAAAACAAAAAATAAAACCAGCAAAGCAGAAAAATAGAAGAAAACATGAATCAACATGTCATTCCTGAATAATTTTAAGAGAAAATTGTTCAGTAAAATAATCATTATTTGCAAAATTTACCCTAGCAGCATACTTTGCTTAATGTCATCTCCCAACTAGAAACAGTATTTATTTGTCCCTGACAGAGCCATTGTGAAAGCATGCTACATCTCAGCACTAGTATTTACAATCAAAGCCAGAAGGAAATCCAGGCTGTATTGCAACGCATGAAAAATTTTATAGGCTTTAATATGCAATATATAAATCATTAGCATTTCCTAATCTACCAACATAAAGCAACAGAGGTAGTAAAACTAGGAAGAAAGCTTCATTTGACATTTTATACCTGTAATTATTATGATGGTTTCATCCTCCATCTCCCTGGTTATTTTTTATTTCTAGCTGATGCTAGGTTAAGGGCAAAACTTGTAAGAGTGAACTACATCTGTTATTTGCTGGGGTTTTTTCCCCTCAAAAAAAGTCTATTTAGAAGCAAATGCTAAAAATGTTGAATTCTGAGGATACTGTATATTATGCATTACAATACTTTAAGGTGTGTCTAGCATAATGGAGCTCTGACAACCCCAAACCCAGTGTGTCCAGCCCTACATATATACTACACTAGAAATGGCTTATTTTAATGATACCTGGTTTTTATTATTACTACAAAATTTGAGTTTATTCTTTTTTCTGCATTTTTCCCATAATTCTTTATTTATTACATATTCACTGAATACACCCTGATTTACATTTTTATGTTCCATAGCACCAATATTTTATTTTTTTTTAGTGTTCATCAAGTTTTCTGCAGAAGTGACTGTTGTAAAAGTAGTGGAAACGAAGCTGCTTGAAAAACTGTCATCAGTAGCATCTCTAATACAGCTGTATTAAAAAGCCGAAACATCTTGTATGGAGTTACTTGCTCTCACTTGCATTTCCAGGGGCTCTCATGTGAGAATTTGCAGAAATACAATGCATAATCAAAAGAACATGTTCTCTTTCAGTTAATAATGAGAATTGCTTTGCATACGGATTAATTATCTATACAAGGGAGAGATAAATACATAGCAAAATAATCACCATGCAGCATCATACTGTTTTGCAAATCTAAGAGAAAAATCAGCAGATATAGAGCATCTTCTGAGATGCTCTCATACATATGTACATCTTTATGAAAACATGGTGAACAGCAATAACCACAACCCAAGTTCCTCTGTTTTCATTGGCATAGTTGTTCTTTTATCTCATTTCTTTCTGTTCTGAGGTAAGAGTCAGAGATATGACACCAGAGGAATCAAAGTGGGATCTTTCCTTCCTTTCCTGTCAGTTATATTAATGGTTTAAAGACAGACTTCTAGTGCCAAGCCTTCAGGTTTTCAGAGGAATTCAGAAATAATTCTAGCACTTTTCACATTGTACTTCTACTGCTTTTCCCTTCCAGTGAAGCTACACACGTAACCAGCCTCAGAGATGATACTCCAGAGACAAGTGTAGCACCTTGCTCTGCACAACCAGCAGAACGAGGCTGTCAAACAGGCTATCACATCAACAGATGCACACGTTACCCTAAAGATAAGCATTCTACTGAAGAAAAATAGATGTAACTGACTTAAATCAGAAGGCTGTGTGCAGTCCTTTTGTTTGATGAATTTAATGCAGCTCTGCAGATCCTGGTCACTCGGAGAGCTTCTCTATATCACACTCAGTCTACTCATCCTTGCTTCCACCCTTTATAGGCCTCCCTTTTAGTCTTGAGCTGGTCCAGCAGTTCCTTTGCCAACCATGCAGGCCTTCTGGATATTTTGCCTGACTTTTTTTGGGGGGATGCACCTCTCCTGAATTTGGAGGAGGTGATCCTTGAATATTAACCAGCTTTCTTGGACCTCTCCCTTCCAGTTCTTTTTCCCACGCTACCCTGCCAATCAGGTCTCTCAGGAGTGAAAAGTTTGCTCTCCTGAAGTGCAGGGTAGTGGGCTTGCTGCACTCCCTCCTAAGAATCTTGAATTCTACCATATCATGATCACTGCAGCCTAGGCTACCCTTGAGTTTGGCATTCCTCACCAACCCCTCCTTGTTGGTAAGGTGAAGATCCAGCACAGCTCCGTTCCTCGTTGGATCCTCAATCATTTGAAGAAGAAAGTTATCATCAACACATTCCAAGAACTTCTTGGATTTCTTGTGCCCTGCTGTGTCATCCTTCCAACAGAGATTGGGGTGGCTGAAGTCCCCCATGAGGACCAGGGAGTGTGAGTGTGATGCTGCTCCTATCTGTCTATGGAGTGCCTTATCCTCCCCATCACTCTGATCTGGTGGTCTGTAGCAGACCCCTACCATAACTTCATCTGCCCCTGTGGTCCCTTTAAGCCTGACCCATAAGCTATAAAGACCCATTGGGTCTTCATCCGTGCCCAGGTGGAGCTCCATACGCTCTAGCCAGTCATTGACATAGAGGGCAACACCCCCTCCTTGTTTGCCCAGCCTGACCTTCCTGAAGAGTCTGTATCCCTCCATTCCAACGCTACAATCATAACAGCCATTCCACCACGTTTCTGTGATGCCAATAAGATCATAGCCCTGGAGGCATGTGCAAATTTCTAACTCCTCTTGCTTGTTCCCCATGCTGCCTGCATTTGTGTAAAGGCACTTCAGCTGGACGCCCAGTGGAGTTGATTTATTAGCTGGGATGGATCCATTTCCTTCGTGCTGCTCTTCAAGTGGCCTTCCTTTCTGGTCTTTTAGCTGTGGTTCCTGGATTCCTTTTGCCTCAGGAGCCTCAAGGACAGGCCAGATGTTATCATCCCCCTCCCCCTTCACATCTAGTTTAAAGACCTGTTAATTAACTCCGCAGTCGCTTGGGCCAGAAGATTCAAATCAATGCTAACTTCCTACAAGTCTCGAGATGAGGGGCAGAATAGTTGGTATAGAAATTGATAGTGTTTTTCCTTAAAGCTTAGAGATTTTCTATTACTACCTCAATTTTGAACTTCACAGGGAGTATTCATTTTTCATATTTAATGTCACATGTAATACTGATGAGCTGCTACAGCCATAATTTTAGCCCTATTACAGAAAGTCAATTGTTCAAGTAATTCCATTGAGATAAATGGGGTCAACCAGGTAGATATCACGAACATGAAGATTCTATGAACTGTTCTCTACTGGGATTTCTTTTTTTTTACTTAGATTATGTGAACACTTATATTTGGGACGGTTTTGTAAGGTGGAAAGTAAGGAATGTGTTGTATGAAACTAGGACTTCGCTGTGTCCACTGATGGTTACATGCAAAAGGAAAAGGTAATATATTCCTCATCAGTTGCATATAGGTATGAAAGGAAGATCAGATTTGGAACACAGCCAATACCTAAAAAACAATGTAAAAAAAAAAAGGGAATGAACCTTCTGGAAGATGTAAAATTGTGCCATGCAGAAATCTGCTGTTTTCTCAGTGAGGCCCACGTGTTTCTATTTTAGGAAGTGCTGCTGGTTTGACCACTGTTTAAAGAAAAAAAAAAAATAGTACTGTATTCATAGTGAAAATATGTGCTAGTAACCCATCATTTAGAGCTAAAAGGAAAAAATTTCAAGGCTGTGAACGATTTCTAAGAAATATTTCTATGAACAAATTGTTTTATACAATACACCAAAATACTGATACACCAAAAAAAAAAAAATATATTCAGCAATGTGTCTCCAAAGGTCCTCCTAGTAGAACTCCAAAGAATTTATTTTCTTATTTAAACAAAAAAGTGTAACCAAAAGTTAAACTGAAACATTCAAGATCCTAAAAAAATCTACAAGTCCTAATTAAAAAATAGAAATAAATTATACAAGACCTTTTTTCTACCTGTCCCCTTAAATATGTCAGCCAGTCTAGCAGTATGATAAGACCTGAAAGTTACATCATGAAAATGGTCCAGAACAATGCATTATAAGGGGTGTACAGATTTCAGTATGGCATTACCTTTGTTACTGTGAACTGCATTATAAATCCATAGACGTCAGTAAAGCTGGAACAATCTACATCATCTAAGTATGAAGATCCAAATGTTGGGAGACCTCAAAGCTTGCTGAGCAAGCATTACTCCATTCCACAAGAAAATGTGATTGGAAGAAATGCTAGAAACTCCCATTTACACTCAAGTTAATAATTATTTCTGCCAAAGAACAAACATGCATTCATATATTTGTATGTGCCTAACAATAATAGATGGATCTAAAGATATTCAGAAACATTTGGTTGTCATCTCAGAGCTTAAATTAAAACCCAATCTAGCATTCTGGGTCAAATTCTGCTTTGAAATAACTGAAACTGCAAATGAAGATAGAAACTCTTTGCTGAAGTATTTCAATCTTTTGTCATCGTTGGTTTGTCAAGAAAACACCAGGGGAAAAAAGGGAAAAATAATTTCCTAATTCTTTCTTATTTTAATGCCTACAAATCATGTGACTCTCCACTGAAGTAATGAAAACACATTGTTATAAATGTAGGATGCAATAAGGACAAAGGAATTTAAATCCAAAGAACATTCACATTCTAAGGGAATTGGTTGATTTTACTTAATATTACAACTTAATATAGGGAATTAAAGTTAATTGCAAACATTCCATTGGAACAAAATAAACAGAGAAAACCATGTCTGAACTTAATTTTGATTAAAATAGAAAAATATTTAAAGAAAAGGAAACAACTTTTTAACTTACCAGCTTGACCAAGTGTATACTCCTGGTACCTTGTTCCTATCCTGTTTGTGGCTGTACAATTATACCTTCCAAAATCACTGTCAGATGTGGGAGCAATCTTTAAAATAAAGAGTTTTAAAATATTAATGTCTAATGAAATATTAAAGTTCTTCAACGCAATTTAAAATGTAAATACATTATCCTTTTACATTATCATATATTCTCCAGATACAGATCTAAATACACTCTTTTTCACATTAAACTTCATCTTCTCAGATTCAAATGAGCAAATCAAATAATAGGAAATGGTGACATTGCTCATCATTACAATTTCACTTTTAAATAAGAAAAAAAAATCTAATAAATTTCACATTTTTCTCACAGACTATTTGCACAAAATGATACTGACTGAAATAAGCAATGAAAGGTCAGAAAGTTGCTGATTCCTATAGATGTTACAAGAATAATATTTTACTTTTTATTGTCTGCAGGATTCACAATACACCAGACATTTCAGGAGGAAAGAAGATATAAGGGATGTGACTCGACTGTAAACTCAGGTGAACAAGGACGTTAGACAAACCAGATACTAGATTGCGCAGAGAACTAATGTGTTATTGGAATCCAGCTTGCCTGATTAACTTTCAGTTGACAGAATGGAAGAGCACTCAAGAGAGCCACACGCTGTGTGGAAGCATACTTTGTGTTGTTAAGCTTTACTTAAAATAGAAACCTCCTAAAGATGATCTTCAAACAACAGTAAGACTGTGTCTCTTTAAATATATATCCTTTACTGCAAGAAATGGGGTTACTTGTTTGGACTTTAGGAAAAAAAACATTTTATTTTTTTTTCAGTGCACTGTGCACTGCTTGCTTGGGATCTGAAGTAGGTTCCCCACTCTGATTAGTCCTAGAGCTTCTCAACCTTTGTTCCTATGGCAACTGAGAAGCTTATGGTCAGACATAAGCCTGATACGAGACAGAAATGGAAAAAAATAACTACTGCCACTGTATTCCTGTGGAGGAATAGATTATGCCGTCCTTATAGCAGGTAAGACCAGAGCTGGAAATACTGGCTACATCTTTTTTGTGAAATTATTCATTAAGGACCATGATATGCTATTGCTAGAGTAATTACCTGTTTAGTCAAGTTAATAAGGTGAACAGATAATTTAGATGAATTCTGTGTTCTGCCTCTCTCAGCTTTTGTTCTTACCTGTACGTTTTAGATAGGAGCTTAGTTCTTACATTTCCAATGCCTCTGTAAGGCAACAGCTGTTACCAAAACCAATTGTTTTTTTTATCACTCTTCTGCTTTGTCCTTGACTGAAGTCAGAAAATTCCTTTTTGTATATACCAAGAATCTAAAAGGTAGTCTCTTTAATTTTTATATTTATTTAGTTGCAAGAAATGCAAGTGACATTTTTGTTCATTTCAGTTTTTCGCTGAGCCCAAGTTGTGCAAATGATGTTTATTTTCTAACTGCTCACAAGAAATGTGGAGATAAGTTCATAAATAGTCAATTCTCTTTTTTTTTTTTTTTTTTTTTTTTTTTTTTTTTTTTAAGTGCTTTACTTATTAAATTACGTCTCACCCTTAAATGCACTCTACAGTACTTGAATGGTGCTAAACTGAAGAAGGAATTAATCAGTCACCATGATGATTTCCTTTTTAAGCCTTACCTCTAAAATCAGCTTCCTTCCTGTACTGTAGGTCTTCAGATGTGTTGTATTTTTTACCGGTAAAACTAATTTTCCTCTTCTCCACTGAACTGAGGCAGATGGATTTGCTAGCACTTCACAACTTATATTGATGGGATTGCCTTCCCAAGAGTAATATACAGTCTGATTTGTCACAAATGTTGGAGCATCTGGAATAAGGAAGTAATACAAAAATATAATAAGTGGTTTAGTAAAACAAGCTGTATAGCCCTACCCAAGCATTCATGTTCATGTAGAAATTTCAACTGACTGCTGCATCACTTCATTATGGGCCTTGAAAATATCAGTATTGAACCTTGAGTTTCTTGAGCCTTTAACTTGGTAGCTTTCTCCTCTCCTGAAGCTTTCAGCTGAAATTCAGCCGTTACTTTTGTAGAAAAAAAAGTTATTTCATCCAAATGAGTAAAGTATGTCTTCCTATGAATTTATTAACCAGATACAGGACCTCTTTTTTT
>VZTM01006645.1:86852-116996 GCA_013400555.1 Jacana jacana | reverse complement strand
TTTTTCTCCTTGAAGAGATTCTGAAGGTGAATGAGTCTCCTTTTGATGGAGTGTATTGTACAACTGGTTAAGAAATAACCAGCAGAATCCCTGCCGTTCAACCATAAGTGCATATTGTTACCTGCAGTAAATGTTTAAGAGTTTAGATATGACACTAAAAGTAATAGTGAAAAAATTCTCAATGGTGCCTTAATCTTTCTGTGGAGGTGATAAAACATGTGTCTTAAGTCCATGTGTTGTTACTTGAAACTTGTTATTTAAGTGTTGCTGTGGGCACTGAAAGTAAATAGAACTGGGGAATTGCGTGCAAAGTTATTGTTCCAATCCTATTAGCAGGAGAAATAGTTAGAATTAAGAAAATCATAGCAAGATAAACAGTCATTAAGTAAAAGTTAAAATATCACAAATGACAGTTAAGTACAATTTTACTGAAATTTTAAATATATCTCTGTGCCTACAAAATTGCTAGAACAACAGTGATTTCCTGCAAACTTTGAGGAAAGCTAAAAAGTGCAAGAATATAAATACAGATTACTTGGATGATCGTGGATAGTACTGGTTGATGAGCTGCTTCCCTTTTATAACACGTTTTAGAAGGTTTCTGGCAAGGGTGAAGTCCAGTATTTTGCGAGAGGTGGCAGCAACTCGCACGCTAGCGTGTTGCAAAACTGTTCCATGAAATAAAGTTTTGAAGAGGCCATTAAATCTCACAAATGCTTCTAAATAAAAGCAGCAAGAGTACTTGAGTAAAATACTGAGAGTATAATAGTAGTAAGTAATGTAGACTCTGTTGCATGATGAATCATATTGTCCAGTAGTAAGAATTAAATGAGATTTAGTCAGAGATTCCCGATCTCAGACATTAAGAAATCAGAAATTCGCGAATCGGAGGTTCTCGGGCTCTGGTTCATGAAGTTTGGGAACAGCAAGTTTTTGGAAAAGGCACATTAAGTAGAAAACCAGATAGTGATTTTCAACTTAAAATTTAGCCTTTAGGTCAGTGTGTGAAATATGTGTGAAATACTGACTGTAAACAGTTTCCTGTTGCTTGAGAGTGTCTGCTTTTCCTAACTTCAGGAATATATACTATATGTATGAGAGCTTTACTTCATAAACAGATTAAAGCTTTAAATGTATGTTTTCAGACAGATGATACTGACTGGATGCGTGGCATTTGCCCGACATGTTGGACCAACGCGTGTAGAAGCTGAGCTTTTACCACAGTGTTGGGAACAGGTAACTGACTCTTTTGTGCTTTATGCTGAAAAAGTAATTAAAACTTGATAAGTGTTGATTTTTTACTCATTTGAAGGGCAGGTTGTTTTGGATTTGTTTTTCAATTAATGGCAGTTCAAAGAAAGATACTCGGGTGTTCTTTTTCCTCATTACGTGTACTTTTATGTAACATTACAAAGAACTCGGAAGCAGAAGATTCATCCAAGATTTTCTGAAGATTCTAATTACCTGCATACACCTGCAAGTGTATGTGTGTTGTTTTGAGTTCTAGATATGTGCATGTTCGTCATTGATGCTGCCTAATCTGTTGCCAGGTAGCTGCCTTTATAATTCATACTGCCATTTCCAGACTGTTGGAAATTTGCTTTCATTCAAAGATTTCATTTTCTGTTTTTTATATTGTAACCGGTTCCTGGAGCAGTGTCCACTCTAGTTATATTCTTAACCAGAAAATTAAAGATCAAAGTAGTCAGAAATAAGTCCCCTGTAGATGGGGATGATTTTAAACCTGTAAGATGAGCCTGAGGCTTAGATATAATTTCTAGAATCACAGGGACCTTTGCCACAAAGAGTCTAAATTAATAAAAATAACTGAACAACCAAACTGAAATGCTCTTACTGTTTCATCTGAGGTATAGAAACAGAACAACATGAGTTCAGGTGAAAATCCATGGTGTTTTCCTACAATAATGAAGAGGGAGTTGCCTAAAAGACAGTAAATAACTAAGCTGTGACAGAGTGGTAATGCTTGCCTTGGTCATCTGGTCTGATAATTTTCTACTGTTTCTTGCGTAACTCAGCCATCTGTGTTCCACAATAAAGTCTGAGCTTCAATAGTCTTAATGCTTTCTGACAGTAGAAGTACCTGTTATATGCATAATTTGTGCTCCTATGTGTGACTGATGTATCTATTGATTCATCATGGCAATAGCAGTTGAACAGAAAATTAACCACATCTTGTTTTCTAGTCCTTCTAAATTCTTCTTAGTCCAGTGTTTAAAAAAAAACAGTCTCACCTCAGTAAGAGCTCATCTTCATCATACCAGCTTCTTCTTAATTTTTGATGCAAAAGAGAGACCACTTCAACTGTAACAGTACAGTGTATCAGGCTGCCAAGCTGTACGTCATCACACATTTATTCAATGCAGTTTGCCAGGCTTTGTTTGCAGTACTGAAACCAGGTCATTATTTTCTCCAGCTGAATACTATTGTCACAAGAATGACAGAAGGAAGGAACTCAAATACACATAATTTTCTACCTTTTCTCGGTAGATGCTTTACTCGTGAGAGCATTTATGCAGTTGGTCTCCAAACAAAATCTATTTACAGATACAAAAGACTGCGCTCTCAGAAGATTCAGCCCTTTCATCCATGTGATCTGGAGCTCACAGTTACCAGGCTAGTCTTTGTGATCTTTCTACCCGCTCTTCACAGGCAGAATTTGGTAGCTGACTCATATGAGTTTAGATCAAGGCTTTGTGAATGCTAAAAGTTCCCTCAGAATTAGTGACCAGTTAATTGGCTTCCAAAATTGTACTCCTGTTTATTAAACACAAGAGGAAAAGCAATAGTAATAAACATTTTACAGTTATGTTTACATTTTCAAGGGCTAATAATCTTCCCTGAAACCAAACCTTGTGGAAATTTGAGTCTTTTTTTTTCTCCAGTGTGTCAGTAGTCTTTGCAATATCAGAGGTGATATTTATGTTGTCTTGCCAGTCTGTCTAAACAAGTTGAAACTAGTCTTTGCAGTTTTTCTTAGGTAAGCAGAGTTGTGGAAGGCAAAGAGTGTCTCACCCATCAGGAATTTGCATTTGGAAAGGCAACACATAAGTTAAAGTTACTATAGTTATTAAAGCAGACTGTTGTGTCTCTATAATGTTTCTCATCTATGACATCTCCAAACTTCCAAAAAATATCACAGGTCCCCTAGGAGCCCATGAATGCAAAATTATCATATGATAGACACTCAAAAGAAGGTTCTCCTGTGCTTGCGAGCATACGTATCAGATACACCTATTTCTTTTTCATCCTTGTCTCTCTGCTGGACTTGCTCCAATATGTCTTTGTAGCTGAGAAGCCTAGAACAGCCCACAGCACTCCAAATGTATTGAGCAGAGAGGGATAATCACTTTTTCTTACCTGATGATGATGCTTATCCTAGTGCTGCCCAGGATACCACTAGTTTTCATTGCTGCAAGGAGTGCATTACTGGCTCTGCTTGTTACCTGTCTGGCCCTCCAGGGGGCTCCTCCTCTGCTAAATTACTTTCCAGCCAGTTGGCCCCCAGTCTGTCCTGGTGCATGGGAATTACTTCTGCTCAGCTTCAGGACGTTGCACTTCCCTTTCTTAAACTTCAAAAGGGTCCTGTCTGCCCATTTCTCCAGCCTGTTGAGAGGTGCCTCTGAATGGCAGTACACCTGTATGGGTATATCAGCCACTCCTTCCAGTCTTATGTCATCCGCACATGCGTTGAGGTGCATTCTGTCTTTTCATCCAGGTCATTTGATTCCCTGGAATCAAATCTTGGGATGCACTGCTGGGGACTGGCTCCAGCTGCAACTCTTTGAGCCTGCGATTACTTCAGCCAGTTTTCCAGCCACCTCACTGTCCTTACCTAGCCCACGCTTCACCGGTTTGTGAATGAGGATGCAATGGGAAACAGTAGCAGAAGTCTTGATGAAGTCAAGATAAACAATAATCACCGTTCTCCACTTGTTCACTGAGTCATCATCTTGGCAAGCTATCAGGTTGACCATGCATGGGTTTTCAGATATAAATGTGTACTAACTATTCCCAACCACCGTCTTGTCCTTCATATGTTTGGAAATGCTTTCTAGTATTAATTGCTCCAGCCCCTTCCCAAGTGACCGCTAAAGCTGACTCCACCAGGATGCAGACTTGGTTCAGAAATGTCAAGCTTGTAAGGCAGAATTTTATACTGGGCTTTGAGCAGAAGGGGGAGGGCAGACAGCACAGGATCAAGAGGTTCTCGGGAACAAGAGCTGTTTTCGGTCAGGCTTTGGAGTCACATGTTTATGTTTGACTTGAGAGCAGAACTTGAGTAGAACTTCTTGCTTTAGTACACATGTCTCTTTTTTTGACCCCAGTTGCTCAGCAAAGCTGACAGCTATGCTACACTGGTCAGCTCAGAGCACTAGAGGGCACCTTTGTGTAGTTCTTAGAGGAACAGCACTTCTGAAGGGCTACACAAGACAAATACTTAATGACGTGCCAGCTGAGAAGTTACTCGTTCTTTAGAGCCCAGCAACCCATATGCTGCTTTCCACCATTCTTTTTACTGCATATATGTGCATACTTCTCAGATTCTTGTCTTACTGTAAGCTGTTCTATAAGACAACTACATCTGCCTTGCATTTATGTCTCAGTGCAAGAATTAGAGACTGCTTTGTACCCGTATGCAACTTCCACAGACACAGTCAGTGTTTATCCAAGAGGTGCATCTGTATCCATTTATTGCAGTTTGCTCTAACCATGTTTTGAATACTGGTTCCCGCAAAGCAAGTAGCCATTCTGTTTCTCTTTACCAGATCAACCACAAATACCCAGAGAGACGGCTACTGGTAGCAGAATCCTGTGGAGCTCTAGCACCTTACCTTCCAGTAAGTAGTAATAGTGACTCTAAATGCTTTGCTAGTGAAAGCACAGTGAAACCTGTTGCGTAATGTAGACATGCTTTATAATTTTAAATTCCTAAGAGTGCGTGTCACGTTGTCTTCTATGTTATATCACACCCGTGAGATCCGATAAATGACATGAAGGAGGAAATAGCTTTTTGTAAAGGAATAAAGGTGAATCGAGTTACAAAATGTCTTTAAAAACAGTATGTTCTGAGAAAATAATCTTCTTTTTCAGTAAGCATGAAATGAAGATAGTTAGAACCAATTAAGGAAATAACCTCTGAAAACATAATTGGCACCCAATAATAGAGTTCTTCAGACACTGTGGAATGTTACATGAACAGTGCTGCCAGTCAAAAGAAGCAGCAAAATTAAGTCAGTGTCGAACTAGAATTAGAAGCTCCAGAGAAATATGAAAATAACCCAAATTAAAACCCCACTTTTCCAATTTAGGAATGGAATGATTAAAGATTCTGTTTAAAGTTTAGGCCTAGAGTAGTTTTTTGCTGTTAGTTATTTTTGATACATGCTTCCATATGAATTGAAGTACCTGGGTTATGTGCTTGGCAGGACAAAAGGCTCTCTAATGAGGCTACTGACATTTTATATTCATTTGTCTTCTGTTATAAGAGATGAATGTGTAATATTCAAAGGGATCTGGAACAGGCTGCCCAGGGAGGTTGTGAAGTCTCCTTCTCTGGAGACATTCAAAACTCGCCTGGACGCGTTCCTGAGTGATCTGATCTAGGTGTTCCTGCTCCAGCAGGGGGATTGGACTAGATGATCTTTCAAGGTCCCTTCCAATCCCTGATATTCTGTGATTCTGTGATCCATAGTTGGAGGAAGGGGGTTTGTTTGTAAGCACTAATAGAAGGCAAATTAGTTATAAAAATTGCTATAAACCCACATTTCTTGTTTCATTAGATTTAACAAGTTTCTTGTTTACAAACAGAAAGAAATCCGTAGTTCGTTGGTACTTTCCATGCTGCAGCAGATGTTAATGGAAGATAAGGCAGATCTGGTACGAGAAGCTGTGATCAAAAGCCTTGGCATCATTATGGGATATATTGATGATCCAGACAAATATCAACAGGTATAATTTGGTTTGGGTTTTGTATGTAGGAAATGTCTTCTGCAGTTGTTTAACCAGTAGGGAGGTGCCTAATTTCATGTACTCTTACAAATTTTTTCAGGTACTTGAAAAAATGTTGATGGTTTAAATGAACGTTGTTTTTATTGTATCACCAAGACCAAAAAGAAAATGTGTATGTACAAGTATCCTTAGACCCTCAGATGTAAAAGCCTCATACAGAAGCTTCACTAATAATTCATAGTTTGCCTTCAAGAACATATCGCTTCATCGGCCACCTGCTACTATTAGCCAATTTGATGTCATCTCTTGCTAACAAAGATTCATCTACAGCAACAAAATCTACTTGTAGTTCAATTTAATACTGTCTAATAATGTTTTATATAAGTGAAAATTAAGAACTTCTAATCCTGTCCGTGAATATGTGAAGGCAGAGTGGTCAAATGTGCTACTATTAATTCTGATAACTTGACTGTGGAGAAATACTAGCAGGGTCATTGGATCACTTTTGTAGGTAGGCTGGGAATATCTACTGAAAAACCTCCATCTATGACATGGTTTTCTTTTTCTTAGTGTAAAATTAAAAAAAATAGATTTTAATCTTCCTAGACTGCATGTTGTGTGTAGCAGACGTTTAGCATGAATTGTAGGAAAAGTAATTATATTCTTTATTTTGCCAGGGCTTTGAACTGCTGCTTTCAGCTTTAGGAGACCCTTCAGAACGTGTAGTTAGTGCAACACATCAGGTATTTTTACCTGCTTACGCTGCCTGGACAACAGAACTGGGAAATCTACAGTTCCATCTTATACCTACACTGCTTAATAAAATTGAAAAATTGCTCAGGGTATGTGTTCAGCTGTTTCTACATTAGAGAGTTTCCTTTTTATCTTTATTACATATGCTGACTTTTTAAAAAAGAAATGCAAAAATCTAAACAACTGCTACTTAATGTTTCTGTGGGGGAACATTTTTTGTTATAACTCCATAACTTTTGCTTGTCCTTGGAAGAAAGAAAAAAATACTGCCACCAAACCCCTCAAAACCCCACGTAAAACAAACAGATGCTTCTTTAACAATGTTTAACTTCGTAGCCCAATGATTAAACTGCAGTTCAGAAAACACTTGTTTGAGGCTGTGACCAGATGATGTGTGTTACTCTGACTGCGTGTGTCCTATATTTACATTGTTTCAAGGTGTCACAAAGTGTAATTTTTTAAATAAAGTGCATTATTTATTACAAAAAAAAAAGAAGTAGAATTGAATGGTTTAGTTAAGTGTTTTACAGTTATGAGCCAGTTTGCACACTTAACGTGGTAGATGTCCGGAAACTTCTGAAAAACAAGGTATCTCGTAACAACTTAACAGACTTAACTGAGGTGCTTAGTATCAGAGTACAGGCGACTAGTTTACTCAGTTCTTAGATGTGTTGGTCCCCAAGATCAAGGAACCCCATTTCTAAAGCATACTGAAGATTTTTCTCTTAAAATATTTATATGTTCATCGACATGAACTACTAAATACCAAAGGCAATTTTGCTTAAGTCTTCTGAGGAGAAGTGACTTAAGGGTGAAAAGGGGACTTGGATGTTGACACAAAGTAAGCTTGTGGTCAGCATAAATTACTGTATGATTAGTGTTTCTGCATAGAAGCTCATCACAGATGTGTTGAGCTTTTGCCAGGGAATACATGCCTAGGCAACAGATCATCCAAACCGAAAACTTTAACTAAATGTCCTGTTTGTTTTAGGAAGGAGAACATGGCTTGGATGAACATAAGCTCCATATGTATCTGTCTGCTCTGCAGTCTTTGATTCCTTCACTGTTTGCACTGGTGCTACAGAATGCACCTTTCACAAGCAAGGCTAAACTTCAGGGAGAGATACCACAAATAGAAGGTAAACAATTCATTTCTGATATGTGGGATTTTAGAAAGTTAAGTGTGATTCAGTGACAAGTCTCAAATTACTCTTAACTGCAAAGGAGGAACTCCAGGAATAGTATGTACATTAAGAATTCATGTGTATTTAGGGTTGTGATGTAAACATAAGTTGCAGAACATATGTATAAACTTAAGAATTTTATAATGTGCTGGCTGTATAATTACGATTGAAGTTTCTGTCCCCAGATGTTTTTTGTTGTGTTCTAGCTATTCTTTGTGCTGGATTTGTATGTATAGAGGAAGAACAGAGGAAGAAATTCAGGCGATCTTTATCATGTTAAAAATGTTTGTTCTTTAATGTTGCAGAGTTCATGGAGAGAAATTTCTTTTTTCTTTTTTGTGTAACCAAGTGCCAGCATAGGGAAATTTGTCATGATACTTTGTTCTGTTTTTTCCCTTTTTGGAAAAATGTCTTTCTACTTCCTTGCTGCCCCCCCATCCCCCGCATTCCTATGAAAGGAAACTCTGAGATCTGAACTCCTATCAGATATTTACCTAATTACAAATATTTTATTGATTCAGAAGAAGTATTGCACTTACTTGCCATAGAATAAAGGAGAACCAAAGTGCATCCTCTTGGATTTTTTTTTCTATATTTACTTAGCAGCAATCCTCACTGTAAGTTACAGACCAAATGGCTTCTTTGTGCCCAGTGACAGTTTTGTGTAATCCAATTCATAGCCTTGCAATAAAATACTTTTTGTCCTAATATACAACACTTACTGTGGAGGGGAAAAAAAATCTATAAGAATACAGCTTTGCCTTCTGATTTGCCTCTCAAATATGTCTTCATACTGGTTTCTTTCAGCAAATCCTTAAGTAAGGTTTCCTTTTTCCACCCATTTCTATGCTTGTGTGACAGACCTGATTATCATAAAAATAGTTTTATTTACATCTTTCTTCATTTCTTTCTACTTCTAAAAAGAAACTTTTGAGAAAGCAAAGCAATCCTTAACTGGGTTTCTTGAAGGTGTCTGGAGAATTGTTGTCTGCTAATAGCCACCAGTTAGGTTAAGAAGGCTGACCTCAGTTTCAGTTAATTCTTCCAAATTAAAAAAAATATGAACTGGGAAAAATCCTGGCTAGTGCAAAAGCTTCACCGTTTGTTATGTATCTACACAATCCCTCAGCAGACTGAATGGCCTCAGAGGGAAGTTATACGGCAATTCTAGCTGGTTTATGCTATTAGAAATACTTTAAAAAGATATTATTGGTAATACCTGCCACATGCTGATAGTAGCTCTGCGTGTGAAGACTCAAAGGAACTCTGACAACTTTAAAGGAGAATTTGGGAAGTAGCTACTGGTATATTACTGTGCACCGGTGTGAGAATGTTAAACATGCAACAGGAAAACGCATTCAGCTGACTTGAGTCATTTGAAGATGAGCACTTTTTCCCTGGGTTAGTACTGCTTTAATAGGGTATTCAAAATTTCAAAATTGAGCCTAGTCTGACGCTTCCTTCCTCCACAAAAGTGGAGGAAAAAAATCTCATGTACTTTTCCCAAATCCAGTAGTATTGCAGGAAATGCAAGTTTGCTTTCTTCAATTTTGCAGTAGGAAAGATGATGTTCTTCTCACTTAACATTATTGCTGAATAATTTTAAGTATACTCAATATGAATGAGAATAATAAAAGCAATGTTGGTGTAGGCAAGCTTTCAATCCCCATATATTTTGATGGTCTAGATTTATTTTTTTTTGAGGTCTTGCTTTTTATGTATAAACTATAGTCTTCTGATAAATCAGATAATTAAAGAGATGGGGAGGGAGTGTCAAACCCTTGGTATGTAGAGGTTGGAGCAGTTAGATGACTAAAGTCTAGCAGGTCAGGAAATCCTGCCTGCAAGTCCCTCTATTGTAAATCTGTGGTGTGTTCTTTGGGACATCCCATAGTCTTCCTGTACCTGCATTTTCTCATAAGTAAGGGTTATATAATCTCTTCACAATTGGATTTAACTTGCTGATATATTATTTTTTTATTACAAACACTCTGATAACTTTTTAGTGCTTTCTGTGTAAAGTTTCAGGCTTTCTATGCTATCTTTGCTGACATGGCTTCCCAAGTGTTTTCATCTTCTTCTGGTCATGAGCGCTTGTTCTCTGCTGTTGCAGTCACTAGATTTCCCCGACCCGTGTCGCCTCTTCAGGATGTGGCCATCATCATTGGCAGCCGGGAGCAATTGGCAGTTCTGTTGCAGCTGTATGATTATCAGCTAGAACACGAGGGTACCACAGGCTGGGAGACTTTGCTATGGGTAGTCAACCAACTGTGAGTTAATTTTGTATTTAACGTGTCCTAACTGGAAAATGTGTCAAAATTAATAGTCTTTAAGCATTATTACGTTTAACAAATATTAAAGCTAAGAATTTGAAGTATGCTAGTGTTTAGGAATTATTAAAGAGGAAAAGATTGAATTTTTTTTTAAAACCTTTTAATTTTCATACCGAGTTGACTTGGATTTTATTCAGAAAACATCACCTACCTACCAGAATATGTAGGTAATTACTTGCTCCAAAAAATTGTTTCTTTCATCTTTGCACTAGTATAGGACATCCTGTGTTGAAGAATGTTCTATTCTGAGTATCTCATGAAATACACTGTTCTGCAGTAACAGCTGTTTGAAAATACAGGTCAGGCATCTCTGGTGCTTAAAGCCTGACTTTCTTCAAGGGTCAGGAATTGTGCAGAATACGTGGGTAATCATATTAAGAACCAATAGTGCTCTGTGTGTGTATTTATGCTTATTAATATAAACAACAAATCCATTCAAATATAACCAGAAAGAAACAAAAGAGCAGAGTAGTGTTTAATATCCTGTTGTTTTCTGATTTTTAGGCTGCCACAGCTCATAGAAATCGTTGGCAAGATCAATGTAACATCGACTGCTTGTGTCCATGAGTTCTCTAGATTTTTCTGGAGACTTTGTAGGACTTTTGGGAAAATTTTTACAAACACTAAGGCAAGTTATTACCATAAATATGCTATAAAAAGAGCACCTTGATAATATTTATTCTCCGTATTTATGGCATGTCTGAATTACCTGCACTTGATGTCACCATTTATATTTACATGTCACACTTGTCCATTAGTACATTTAAACTTGCTCTTTTTAAACTTCTCTTTGCATCCTTTTGATTTCTGTCTGTGACTGTTTTTGGAATGGCCTTCTCATCTTAGCCAGCCAGGAAGGATTTTAAAAAAGGTGTTCTTCATATTTCCTTTATGAATGGCAGAGAGAATAGGAGAGAGCATCCTAATTCTAGTCATTGAACAATTGTCTTTCTTCAGCACAGCACACTGCTTAGTGTTTGTGAGGTGCATGAGTACTTCACCCTGTAATTGATTGGAAAATTAAAATTTGTGCTTTCCCTGCCCAAGATATTTTCTGTAGTTGATACCTAAACGTTTTTATCAAGGAAATATATTATTTTTATCAATAAAATATTTTCTGAATATTATTTTGGAATATTTTTAAAATAAATTATCAAACTTGAGAGGATTACCTAAAGATAAAATTACAGAAAACATTATGTGCTGGCTCCAGAGAGGAGATTAAAGCTGGTCTTTAGTCTTTGAAACCCTTTCTGTAAATTATCTTTAGAACCCTTGCTTCTGTAAAATTGCTGTGATACTGCTTGTCACAGCTGTGTTTTGGAAGAGAGCACTTCATGGACAGCAAAGACATAAAACAAAACCTTTCTTTCTTTAACATATAGCTGGGTAAAACTGTAAAGCTCAGCTAAGGATGTTGCAAGAGACTTCAGCCTTTGGTATCAGGAGTGTTAAATACTGTTATTTCAATGTGGGTACTCAAGAGATGCTTTTAGTCTCTTTTGTCATACTTTCAATTTTCCTAAAAGCAGACTCTGCTTTTTAAAGGTGGGAGTTTTTTTTCCTGTACCTTCAAATTGTTCTTTTTTCAGTTGTTCTTTATTCTTAACTTTTTTCTTAAGTTAATTGACACTGGTAACAGGTTTTCTTACATGGGATATGTCATCATTTGTTTAGGTCAAACCACAGTTCCAGGAAATCTTAAGACTGTCTGAGGAAAACATAGGTAAGTAGCTTTTTACCGAAATGAAAAATCAACCCTAATTAACTGCAACTGGAAAAAAACTGTCAGTCTCTTGTTCAAAGAACACGTTCAGAACGCAGTTCCCAAATGTCTCAGCTTTCTGAAATGTTGAATGCCTAATCTTACTCTGAATGGAAGACTCTGAAATTATGATGGGGTGTGTGTAAAGTACCAATAAAATCTCAAATCCAAATATCACTTGCACATTATTTTAGGAGGTGCATGTCTGTATGCATATATATGCATGTAAGTTCTGCAAGTGTATATATAAAGGTTTTTATATATATATATAGTACTTAGTACACGCATGTCTAACCTATATATATGCACAAAACATATAGTATAAACATTGCACATGCACATATATACAGCTATATGTGTGTATATAAAACCTAAACTTTTCACTGTGTTCCATTAGATTCCACAGCAGGTAATGGAGTGCTTACAAAAGCCACAGTTCCCATCTATGCAACAGGAGTCCTTACCTGTTATATTCAGGTAGGTTTGGTTTTCTATTTCTTTGTTCAATGTTTATTATTATGTAAAATTTGTTCTACCAAAAATCCCTTGCTGTTTTCTTTGAAAATTTACAGTGCTTTTGTGCTTCAAAGATAGGTAGATGAGTGGGCAATTGTAAACACATTTGAAAGCAAAGTTTTCTAGTCAGGTTGTCTGCTCCATTTAGATGATAGTTATCAGTGTTAAAACCTGAATTCAGTGAATCTTAAAACGCCTCTGGCATCTTCACCACTGTGAAATCTCAGACATTGACAGCTGCCGTGTGACTCTTGGGGATAACAATATTTGTCCTAAAGCTTGTTCTTGGCCATTTAACTGTGAACCCTGCAGCATAATTATGCAAAATGTACTGAAAGAGTCAAGTAACTAAATTGCTAATTTGGGCATAGTTGGAGTCTCAAAATTGTAATGTTACCTATTTCTAAATAAATGCTCCAGAAGTAATGCTACCTAATCCTCTAGTAACCAGCAGTTATGGCCTAGCATATACCTGGCTTACAGGAAAAACTAAATACTTTATCTCAGAAATCTTTAGTGAATTGTGAGCAATCACAAGCTGGCAGGAGCCGTGAATGTGCTTAAGAGCTAAAGAAACTTTGTAAAATTATTTGGGTAATCTGTGCAAGAGTATGTACGTCATTGATGAAATACAGGAAGTCTCTTCTTGTGGTTGCTTCGAAAGGTTCATGTTCTTAAACCACCTTTTTGAAGTTCATAAGAAGATTGTTCAAGGTTAAATCTAGTTTGTTGTCATTCATAGTTTTTCTCTTTCAGAGATGCAGGTCATCAGAACTGCAGCAGTACTTCTGCTACATTCAATGTTGTACGCTCCTCTTTCAGGAAGAAGACCGCAAGCTGTTAGTTGGATTCTTAGAAGATGTAATGACCATGCTTTCACTGTCCCATGCTCCTCTTGATAGCCTGAAAGCTTCCTTTGTGGAACTGGGGTAAAGAATATACCTTGGAGTTGACTAGATCTAAATACTAGTATGATGAGTTCTAGATGTGTGTTCGCATTCAGTTCGGTGTTGTAATTTATCTTTTTGTCTTTTAAATGGACTTCAGAATGCAACTGCAACATATTTTCTAGACAGCAACGTGTTGCATGTCCATGAGAGTGAGATACTGTGTATCCTTCAGGAAGGATAAACATTGGAGTTTTAGATTTGTTTAGCAATGGATTCTTAAGGGTACATCTTGCAAACACATGGAACACGGTTGGGGCTTGGGAGGTTTTTTGGTTTTGTTTTGATTGCCCAACTGTTTTCTTTTAGTGCAAACCCAGCTTATCATGAGCTGCTATTAACTGTCTTATGGTATGGAGTTGTCCATACTTCTGCTCTTGTTCGATGTACAGCTGCTAGAATGTTTGAGGTAAGTCTTATCCAAACTTCTTTATACCTTTTTAAAACTAGAGTTTGTTTTTAAAAACAGTGATTCAGATAATGTTGCTACATTCTTAAAAATGACAGATGGCTTCAATAAGTTGTGTACTGTGTGATGGAGCAGGAAATTCTTGTGCAGTTGTTTCCGTATCTGTTCTGTCTTCAAGAGCACATCTTTCCTTAAGCAGTTTGTCATTAGCCACTTGCAAGGTGTTTCTGTAGTTACTGTATGTGTTCTTTGATCTGCTGCTGGTCTGATTGTTGCACTCTGAGTATTGCATGTGAAAAACATTTTCTGATTATGACAACGCATTTCACTGCTAAACTGTGTCCAAACCAAAATTAAATACATTCTCAAATGTGTTTGCTTAGGTCTGTAGCTAAACATAAACAAGCATATCCCTGAGTTTTAACCTTTACTCTTGCTATTCAACACACCATCAGTAACCTAATTCACAAGTTACTGGTTTTCAATACTTTTTGTGTATACTTGTGCAGTGCCTTTGCATTGGAATTCAAACTACTTTCCTCTGGTACCAAAAATGGTGGTAATAACATATATTTAACCAATTAATGATAGCTTCACCTTTCCTTTAACATCTATAAATTTATTCAAGATAAAAGCTGTTACGTTTAACTATTGAGTTCCCTTTTATTTCTACATCATGCCTTTGTTTCATCAAATGTGTATTAAAAAAGGCATTTACAAAAACTCTGGGACGTACTCCACTTGCTGAACAACGAGATTACCTTTTTTTGGCATGTTAGACACATTTCTAATGACACTATCACCTTTTTTCTTCTTATTTTTCTTTACTTCCACATTTGCCTCATTGGAATAGTTTTGCTGTGAACCTCCAGCTGAGCCTGCCACCATCTGTGCAGTTGCAAAACCAAATGTCAAGCCTACCTCAGAAAAGAGCACTTAACGTAACCTTAACATAGCTTTGCTGCAACTCTGCAAGTCATTGCAGATAAAGCACCTAAAACCCACTTTTAAGACCCTGATACTTCAGTTGAAAACATCCAACCTTGTCTTTTGGTTGTTGGGGTTTTTATTTCCACCTGTTATAAAGGAGATGATATCTTTTTGGTCACCCTTAAATTTTTTTTTGAGTTGTTGATTTTTTTTTTTCTTTAATCTAAAAAGAACATTGCTTATATTTTATGTTTGTAAGAATAAGCTCTTTTTTTTTTTTTTCTTTCTTTCTTAATAAGCATTAGCCAAATATGTGAAAGACCTAAGATACAACAGGCTGTTGTCTTGGTTGCAGTTTCTTTCCAAATTCAATAGTATGTTGATCATTTTTAGGCAGTCCTGCATGCTATTTGACTGCTTGTTTCCTGGTATACTTAATTTTTTTCTGAAGTACAGGCAACTTGATTGTGGATACTTTTCTGACTTGAAAATAGTATTGTATTGCCACTTCCTTGATAGCCATAGTGTGCATATTTACATGTGGCAATATATATGAATTTGGGACGTGACACCTGTAAAGAGGTGGTAAGAGTTGACTTTACTTTTGGATAATTCCTCGTTCAAGGAATTTGTGATATCTGAGAGGCAGCTGAATGGCAAAACCCGGCGATTAGATAATAGGACAAAAATTTATGCCACCTCCAGGACAGGAATATGAGAACTATAAAGACTGTGGGCAGCACAGTGGTCTGTACAGCAGCACAGTGACTGCTGTGAGGTGGGCCTGCCAGGCTGCTATACCAAACATCTACAGGCTGTCAAGGATTGGAAGGACACAGAAGTGATTTAGGGCAATTCTACCCCCTCTCTCCTTCAAGGGCAGGAAGCTTCATGCTACCATTTGTAAGGTGTAATATAAGTAATGATCCCACGTTGATCTAGAGGATCCAAAACATGATAAAAATGTGTTGTCTGTCTCACTGTAGCCTTAGGTGCCTCTGCATGGCTTTGCCCATTCAGCTCTTTCAGTTGCTTCTGTGTTAATGTTCTCAGTCAGTGATTTCCTGTGTGATTGTTGATGCAAACAGATTTGATTGCTGCTGGTTTGAACATGAAGCACATAGTTGAGTTACAAGCTTTGTTGGTCTGTTTAGGTTCGAGGCTAGGAACACTTACCCTCAGAATGACACTTGAATTTATGAAGCATGTTTTATTTTCTGTAACACAGAACGATGTTGTTTACCAAGCTTTGCCATAACTAGAAGTATGGAAGCTTACATCATACTAAATTGTTTGCTAATTATACAAATCCCAAGCATTTGTTTTTTTCCAAAGCATTACATTACCTCTAGGCTTTTGTCAAAATCAAGGTTAGTAAAGGATGCCCAAGACCCTATCTGTTCAAAATGGCAAGTAGTAGGCTTTCTCTATTGGAAAATCTGAGTACGAGAGAAAGATCATTGTAGTCAAATGGTGGGCTATGTCCTTGGCAGGTGTTTGAGGAGTAGCCCATAGACTCAATACATCAGCAGTTTAAGTTGTTGCCATTGTAAGTGCTCATGAAATGTATTAAGGTTAAAATGTAGTAGTTGAACTGACATTCCTTGTACTTTCTGGACAACAAATATAGAAAGTTGCAGCTTTCCCCCTCCAGCTGCTTTGCAGCAGTAAGCAAATGTTCTTACACAGCTTAGCAATCCTCTCCCTGTGCTTCCTCCTTCAGTTTTCATTTGTAAGGCCACAGTGTGTTCAACACTTGGGTGCACCTGTGCATGCACGCACAATAATCACGGCTTTGTACAGCGGGTCTCTGGAAAGTCAAGTTCCTTCCAATCTTTCACAGTTTACTGTGTCTTAAACTCAGAGTTGGTAAAGCAGGAATGCTCAAACAAATAGCAAAATGGAAATCCTTCTCTAGTTAGAGGGTGTAAACTTTGCTTGCTTTTAGGACTGTGATGTGTCGACAGCTGCTGCTTTCCCTTTGTGCTCTGTATCTTATGTGTTCGCTTGTTAAACAGCTTGGAGCAAAGCCCAGAATTTAACTGGTGTGAGCAATTAGAATATAGCTAAATATTAGACAGAAATTTCAAATTTCTTGCAGAAATGACTAAGAAGCTCTTCACGTTTATCTCTCAAAACCAGCAAATATATGCAGGCTTTCTTACATGAGATACAAAATGGAAAAATCAAGATTTTTTTATTAATGCAGATCAAAAGGCTATTTTTCTGAATTTGGAGAAAGTTTGGGACTTCTCATTTTTTAAAAATTAGTAGGTTTTCATATGTAGAAAACGTGCTACATCTGCAGTAACTGTATCCTTATGTATAGCTATACAAGGAATGTAAAAATGAAAAAAAGAGTCATCTGGGAACATCTAAATTCAAACAATTTCCCCATATTTATGGGTACTAAATTCTACTACAATCTCAGATTTTAACATTTGGCACATATTGCAACGAATCTATCTCTTCCTTAGTTTACCAAAAGATTTGTGAAATACTTTTCCTGGATAATCCAAGGATTCTCCATTTTCTTCCTGCATAGACCAGCAAGGGACACTTGGGAAGTTTCACATACGTACCGCTTGGATGGCAGTTAAATCTAACATAGTCCTGAAAAGAATGACTTTGAGGAAAGCTTAGTGGCACCTGGGAGAGTGATACTTGTCACGCTGTAAAAGGTCTGAAAGGCATCACTCTGTGGGAAAACCACACACATTTGGCCTAGCTGAAGACACCTATTTCACTTGTGATGGATATAACAAATACCATTTCACTGAGTTAGTAACATCCTTTAGATTAAACTGTCATACTCAAATTACCATTGTTTAGATATTTAATTATACATAATATGTCTAATTATTATACATAATTATATTAGTATTTGAATTACAATACATAGTTACTTCCTTAACTTTTGAGAGGTCAAGTTTTAAACTAGCTTAAAATGCAGAAAACATCATCGTGTCATTGAATTTGTCAGGTTTGTGCTAATTTCCAGACCACTTCAGCTTCCTTCATGCCTTTGCGTATATAAAGCACTAGTGTAGCAGTATTTGCTTAGCTTCTAATTTTGGTTTGCTTTTTGTGTTTTTTCTTTCTCTCTCTTGGTTGTGCCGTTCTTCTTCCCATGATACTGTGCTCGCTCTTTCCGTGCATCACCTGTGATACCCCCCCTGCTCCGACCATTCAGCTGTTGGTGAAGGGGGTACATGAAACTCTGGTAGCTCAGAGAGTTGTTCCTGCTCTCATTACTCTCTCCAGTGACCCTGAAATGTAAGTTTTCTGTCTGTCTTATATACCCAGCATCCCTCTTAATACTTAGGAAGAAATAACCATCAGTTCTGTTTCTTATTCTAGCTGATCAAAATTGAATTGCTTTTAAAGAAAAGTAACTTTTCAATCACTTCCTTGTAAATGAGATGATTTACTACAACACCTAGAACTAAACCAGATAAAATTGCTGAATAAACTTTAAATAGAAAACTTAAATTGATGTCATTTAGGTTTTATGATGCTTTATATTTAATCAGATTCTCAGTTTTGCAATTTGATGATGTAACTTCTAGCAGAAAGCTGGATATTAATATGTTGTGTGATGCTATCAGCTTTGCTACTGCAGTATTACACATTATCCACATTACTGAAATATGATATAGTTTTGGCTGTGTCTAACTTGTGATAGGCAACCATAGGACTTCGTTTCCTGGACATACTGATGTGATATTTCTTCCAAGCTAAGGAGGGATGCTTTGCTAATCTCACTAGCAGTTTGTTCCTAATAAATGCTACAGCATGAATAGTCTTAATCATTTTAATGTCTTGTGTGGGTGACTAAACCAAGAGAAAAACCCAAGAGTCTGCCTGCCCATCCTCAGTCACAGCTAACCCAGTTCTTTAAGTTTACCAAACCGTTTTTTATTGCATGTTGACTGGTTTACAGCTGACTCTTCGAGGCATGAGTGAAGCCTTAGTTGACAAGCGGGTTGCTCCAGCCCTTGTTACCTTGTCCAGTGATCCTGAATTGTGAGTTTCACATTGAGACCTTGAGTTAATCCTGTCTGTCTTTTTCCTGGTCTGCTTTTGGTTTTTTGTGTGTGTTATAATTGCTAGAAACTAATTTAATTTAAAGTACTAATTTTAAAATTTTGCTTTATTTTAATTAATTTTATTCTTAATGTTTAATACGTCTTAAAGACTGTATATTTCTGTTGTAGCTCTGTGAGGATTGCAACAATTCCTGCTTTTGGAACCATCATGGAAACTGTTACTCAGAGAGAGGTAAGACACCTGTTGTCAGGCTGTTGTTGTTTTTGCAGCTTAAGAAATGGGTGATTTTTTTATAAATCCAATAATTTATTAATGAACTTGGAGGGGAAAAAAAGCATCTTATAAATTATTTCTTGCTCTGTTATATCCTCTTCCAAAATGCTCTCCAGTTTTGTGTAATGGTCTTTTTCTTTTTTTTTCTTTTTTTTGAAACAAACCCTCTTAACTAATGAAACATTTCCTTCTAAATATGAAACCAAACATAAACAAAGAAAAACAGTTAAGTAGGGGGGAGGCTTGTGCTTGAAGATGGGAAATCCCATGCTCAAAATGTTTTAAAAACATTCTCCAATGCGGTTGAGAAATCCAAGGCCATTATTTCCCCAAAAAATAGATCCACTTTAAAATGCTAACCAAAAAGTGGTGGTGGGACTTACCTACCTTCACGTAAATATATTGTACCATTTTAGATGCTTTAGGATTATCTTGCTTGGCTTCCAACTACTTTAAAAGGGCCCAGGTCTCCTGTAGTTCCTGTTGTATCTGCTGGTTTAGCCCTTGGTGTCCAAAATGTCCATCAAAAGACATCATAATGATATATCTGAAATAATCCTTGAGGATAATACAGATATGCAGTTCCTCCTTGTTTTTAAAATGATGAAACTTTGGTAATAGATCAGAATTCTGAGAAAAGCACCCAGGATTCTGCTATAAGCAGTAGAAATACCATATTTTGTTCTATATAGTAACTGTACAATCAAATTTATTCTTAAAGTCTTTGCAACTTTCTGCAGAGCTTGCATTCTTCCTGTAATTTCAACATCTTCTAAAAGAATGTGTTTTGAGGTAATGTGAGTAAGAAGTCAGTGATGACTCACAAGTACTTGGAAGATGGATAAGTTACAATTTTGTAGCTTGGAATGCATGCCTATAATCAGTTTGGGAAGAATACTGTTTTGTTACCACTCAAAAATTACTGTATCTGTTGCACTAATTATAATAAGTCTTATGGTATAGAGGTGATAATTGCTTTCCAAAATGTATCAGAAAACGTTGTTTTTTACAATTTTGAATGCAAATTAAATACTTGTTATCTTGGACACATCTGTATGCTCAGTTTTTCTAGCCTTTAGTTGAATAAGTTTGAAAATCTCTTGAATTCTGTTGATTTTATGATGCCTGCTTTTACATCACTGTCCTGTGCAGAAAAATTGTCAGCATGCTAATTGGCATCCATTTGGAACGCCGCCACCACTCCCCATGAGCTCAGGTCTAATTAAACAGGAGAACTCCAAAGTCAGGAAGAGGAAAATATTAATAGCGGATAAAAAAGTGCAAGTATCAAAACCAAGGAAACCTCGAGGGGAAAGACTCACTGTATGGAATCACCTGTCTGTAGTTAAAGATAGATGAGATTAAAACATGGCTGAGTTTGTAGAGCTGCTTTGAGGAGTTTGGAGAAGAAAAAAAAAATCTGTAAACTAGCAGAAGATCCAAGGTTTATCATCTGACATATGGAAGATTATAGCCATACTCTGAACTGACCATAACTGCTTCTAGCATCTTCATTCTTCTGTGTGCTTTTTATTTCTCTGGGAATATTTAGCTTCTGGAAAGAGTCAAAATGCAGCTGGCATCTTTCCTAGAGGACCCTCAATATCAAGACCAACATTCTCTACATTCAGAAATCATAAAAACATTTGGAAGAGTTGGACCTAACGCTGAGCCCAGATTTAGAGATGAATGTAAGTTAGATCTGTGGGAAGATGCACTCTTCTTTCTGTCCTTAAGTGAATAGTATGCTGCTTATATTGATGTTTGTTTTTTTTCTTTACAAAAAGTTCAACAAAAACTCTTGTTTTCAGTGTTTGATATGTGCCAGTATGTCATTATGTCATTAGATAGGCTTCCTCTGTACTCAGTGGATGTTTCTCCTTACATGCATATCTCTGTCACTAGTTAATCAGCTGTATTTATAAAACAGAAGCATATTTTGAGCAGCTTTAGCAGCAGGAGAGTAATAATGTTGCAAAATATTTTCTGTAAACTGATAGTATTTCAAAGGGACTCTGAGGTACCTCTTGTTTTAGGTGATGTTACCACAGTTTTATTTCAAGTTCAGGTTGAACAGTTAAATTCACAAGGGCAGTCCCCTCAGAAGCCGTTATTTGCAGTTCTTGTTCCACACTGATGTGATGCTTCAGATGCCTGCGATTGGCACTTAGCAACTGTTTAATGCTAAGCAAGTCTACAGAAGAGAGTTTCAAAATAGTTATTGCAATGCCTGCTTTTACAGTTGTTATTCCACACTTGCACAAGTTAGCCTTGGTCAACAACCAGCAGTCTGTGGATTCAAAGAGACTGGATATTGCTACCCACCTGTTTGAAGCCTACAGTGCTCTTTCCTGTTGTTGTATCCTTTTCTTATGGGAAGTTTAGCTGATGATTCTCTGTTGTGGGGAGGGGAGGGGGAAGAGATTTAAATTTGACAAATAACTAAGCTTGTCTTTGAATATGTGATGTAAAATGTAAAATGTGATCTGCTCAGTATTAAGTTTTCACAGAAAGTGGAACTTACAGGTACTTTAAAAAACAACACAAAACCAAACTTCTTGATCAAAACCAGTAACTCGAAGGGGAAAAAAAAAAAGTATGAAAGGAATGGTCTGGGTGTCTGAAATACATGAAGGTAAAAATACTTATAACTTTTTTTTTTTTTATTAGTCCAGAAGTGGCAAATACTTTTCTGTTGTCTTGGATTTTGCTGCTGTAGCTTGTCCCTGGGTTCAGTAGAATTAACCGTATCATTTCATAGCACAGTCTTTATAATACCTTAACAACCTGGTTTTTAGTTATTTCAGAGGATTTAATGGTCAATCACTTTTTACCAGGACTTAAGTGTTTACGAACTGACATGGAACATCTCTCGCCAGAGCATGAGGTGAGCAGCTGTTTATGGTGTATGAGGTGCAGGTGGCAGCAAAAGTTGATATGTTAATGGTATTTAAAGCTAAAAGTTAAGGAGAGCTACTCATATGAAGTTATCATAGCATTGAGAGCTGATTTTTTGATGGGAGACTGTTGCATGATTTAGACACAGTAAAATAATTTAAAATGTGTTTCTAAGCTGAGTACCTCTGGAGTCATTCACCTGTCAGAAGAACATGGAGTTCTGTGGACTGAGGGAAACAGAAATGGTTTTTACTATCTGTTTTTTCATCAAAACAAGAATACACTGTAGTCAATGGCTACAATATGTCTGAGGAAACGCAGATGAAAATCGGTGGAGTACAGGAAAGAAATGACAGGCAAGCTCAGGAGCGAGGATGAGGATAGTATAGCCCTGAAATAACTGGGATGCTCTTCATATCTGGCATACTGTGTCCAGTTCTGGACTCCTCAGTATAACAGAGGTACAGACATGCTGGAGACAGTCCAGCAAAGTGCCACAAAGGTGATTAAGGCACGGGAGCGTATCTCCTATGAGGATGGGCTGAGAGAGCTGGGACTGCTCAGCCTGGAGAAGAGCAGGCTTTGGGGGGGATCTCATCGATCTGTACAATTACTTAAACACCTGAAGGGAGGGTGCGAAGAGAATGGAGTTAGGCCCTTCTTGGTGGTGCCCAGGGACAGGCCTGGAGGCACTGGGAACAAGCTGAAACACAGGAAGTTGCTGACCAAGCATCAGGAAACACTTTTTCACCATGAGGGTGACCCAGCACTGGCACAGATTGCCCATGGAGGCTGTAGCCTCCATCCCTTGAGATATTCAAAAGCTGCCTGTGCACAGTCCTGGGCAACTGGCTGTAGGTGGCCCAGCTTGAGCAGTTGGATTGGACCAGATGGCCTTCAGAGGTCCCTTTTGTTCTGTGATTCTGTGAAATTGTAAGAAGCAGATCACGATGAGCAGACAGGACAATGTGGAAACTAACAAGATCTTCCCTCATAGAAAGAGATGACAGAAGGTAGCAAGAGTTTGGAGGAGAAGCTGACTTAAGAAATGTGACAATTTTGGCCATATGTCTGCATGCTTTTTTGTAAATACCTGAAGAAGGTGAACACTAATAGAGATTGAAATGTAGATATTAAGTCACTAGCTGAAAAAAGAGGCATAATTTGGTTGTGTGCTGGGAAAATCTGGACAGTACGAACACTTCAAGTGATGGAGGAAAAGATTTAATCAACATGTACAGAGGAATGCCTCTGCCTTTTGGAGGTTAATACTGCACTTCAGGAATTATTTTGTACTTGAGATAAGTAATTACTTTTCCTCATGATTGCAAAAGTGACATAATATCACTATGTTCTCTAGGAGTTCTAAGTTCTTGTATGTGGTTTCTTCTTCCAGTTTTATCTTCAGTTTAGTAGCCTATAGTCTCATTCTTTTATGTTCTCTATATTATTATATTATTTTCTATTATTTATGATATGTGGAACTGGATGTGAATTACTTTGAGGAGCTTTCAGACCTAAAAAGGAAGGAACCTGACTTGAGAGGGCTGAGCCGGAAGGGCCAGTAGTGACCTGAGCGTCTGTCAAAGGTGACAGAATTGCGATTCCTTACCATGAGGCACCACTGAGGTCTGGCATTGCTCATGCTCTGTATTCAGAGTGCTGGCAGAGACATACTGTCTTTTGGGAAGTCTAAAAATATATCTGAAAGCTGCAGTAGGCAAAAGCTTGATCTGCTTATTTTTGTTTGTTCTGTCGTGTTCACTAGTGGGGTAACTGAGAGATGACAGAAGGTAGCATTTTTGTATAGTAGTTAGCACAACTTCTAAGATTTCAGGGCATAGTCAGTTCCAAAGATGCCCTGAATTAAAACAGAAGAGCTGATTTTATTGATTTTGAGTCTTGTAGCCAGAGTAGGAACTGAAGGCTTAAATTGGCTTAAAATTAAATAAGTCAATAAGGAGCTCTCAATCCTCCTTTACTGTGTGCTACCTCACTGGGATTGGTTGGCTTTATGCACGCTGCCAAGTACTTTATTTTTTTACCCAGAGGGAAAAATAAATGTAAAAATATTTACTCACACTCCAGAGGGTTAGAAAACTCACTAACTCGCT
Organism: Jacana jacana; assembly: GCA_013400555.1. NCBI lineage: Eukaryota > Metazoa > Chordata > Aves > Charadriiformes > Jacanidae > Jacana > Jacana jacana. Next base: position 92,854 of record VZTM01006645.1, on the reverse strand, counting down.
ACAGCTTTTACTGTAGAAATGGAAATCTGGTGCTTAATCAGTTCCTTGCTGCAGTGGGATATCTGTAGGCACGATGATCGAGACCTCTGAGACCCACTTAGTTCTAGTGTCTGTCTTTCAAGCTCTGTATATTAAAAGTACGTTTTCTGAAGTGAAATGATTTACTGTTTCAAATAGCTAGGCATTTGCATAAACATAATTAACACTTTTCTAACATGATTAACCACTTTTCTGGTTATTGTGGTGTTATTCATGATTCAGATGGCATAATAAGTTACAAAACCACGTTTTCTCATCCCCGGAACCCTAGCTTTTGTGGCTCTAAACATCAGCACAGAGTGTATCCTCATCTTGGAATGTAACATTTGCAGAATTAGCTTGTGACCCTGTCAAGCAGTGTTGACCATTTATCCCTCATATTTGCTTTCCTTTCATTCATATAAACAAAAGTCTGAGTTGGATATTTAAGCCAGACTCTCTTGTCTTTAAAATAAACATTTTGCCTTGTAGAGACATTTCAGATATTTTGCCAGCATCTCTTAATTCCATGTCAAGCCCCTTCTTCCCCCTTCTCTACTTGCCTTCTCTTTCTTCTCAAAATAATTGGATTTTGAGTTGATGATATAATCAGTCCTGGATAAAAACATTTAGTTCATTTGCACTATTGTTTATAATGGGTAAACACATGTTATGTATCTTAAATATCTCTAAATACAGAGTTACAGCTCTAAAATATTTTTCTTAAAGGAGATCTAGATGATTTCAGAGTCAGTCCTATGATCAGACAAAGAGAACCTAAAGGAATAGGTGTGAGCACCATCTGGAAGTATCATAATGTAAAATTGCCAATTACTATATTTATGCATTTCCTCCATTTCACCCTGAACTTGATGACAAATTAATTTGGGGAAGAGGGAAGAATTGCTTCACTTTTTCCAAGAATTCTGCAGCCTTCCTGGAAGGAGCTGTGCAATGGATGGGGGCTCCAATCCCAGTATTCATGTGATTCTGGGTCCTTGCTAAATTACTCATCCCCCTTGATCAAGGCTTCACACTTAATATTTGAAACACGTAGGTTCAGAAGGGTGTGCTCCAGTGCACAGGTAGGAACAAGAAGCGAGAAAAATAATGGCAGCTGCACTTAAATACTCCAGGTCTCTTGACACAGAAAGAAAAGCTTACTTTTTCACTGGAATCCTGCATGCACTGCTCTTGTACCTCTGTACTCTCGAGTTTAGTACTTGCATAGTGCTGTATGCAGCTGAAGGACAGTTCAGCAGTAGGAGTTGTACTCCTGTTAGACTCGTGTGCAGGTCTGGCTGCAGCTTTCTGAAGTGTTCAGTGGTGTGTAACGCCTGCTGCCCAAACGCTTCCCAGTGTGGAAGGAGCACTTCTAGACAGATAGTGAGCAGTGGCACACGTCTGCAGACTGGGCCATGTCTTACCAGTGTAATAAATGGTTTCAAAGGACTTTGAAGGCTGCAGCTTTCTAATAAGGTTTTGAGAGAAACCAGCTTTTTTTTTTATGCGTATGAATACCTTTTAAACTAGTTACCAGTTAGTAGTAACCGTTAGTGACTGAGCAGTGGTCTGGAGGTTGAAATTAGGTTGTTTCCTTTGTTGCATATATTTTGGTAAGATTTACAGAGCAACTAATTACAGTTGCTCGTAGCTTTGAGATTTTGAGTGTCTCCAAGTGCCAGCTTTCTCCTGAGCTGCTAGGAGAGAAAGTTTCTATTTATGTAGTGCGTGTGTGTGTGTGTGTGTGTGTGTGTGTGTGTGTGTGTGTATATTTTTTTTTATTTTGTTGTTTCATGCTCTGCATTGCAACTGTTTTGCCTAAGTGTTTCAGCTGCTTTCCTCTAATATGTGTTAAGGCAGGGCAGGGAGTTACATACTTGTCCGCTGAATTGTGTGATTTCTTACAAAGCCTGCTACTGGGAAACAAGCTGTCCTTTTGGGGGGGGTGGGGGTGGGGGGTGTTAGTCACAAGGATTCTGCAGAGACCTTTAATGCTGCAATTGCTTTAGTGTAAAAAAAAAAAGAAAGCCTTGGTTCATCAAAACCCTGGAAGACACCAGAGAAATGAAACCATGTTTGATTTAGCGCTTCCTTTCCATGAAGACGTTGTCTCAGGATGCCACTGCACTTTTTTATTTCCTTGCTTTTCCTTTCATACATAATGTTGACAAAGATAGGAATTTTTAAAAGGTACTTGAAAACTCTCTAAAAGAAAATAGAGGGAAGACAAATATAGGTCAAAGGTAATTGCTCATGATTAAAAGTATTGTTTGAAATAAAGGAAGGTAAGGAGGTGTGTCACAGAGGTGAGTTTGCTTTAGCTCTGTTTTAGAAAGCCAGGGAAGCAATAGGGAATCTTGAACTAATGAAACCATTTCAAAACCATCTCCTTCATAGAATCATAGAATCATTTAGGTTGGAAGAGACCCTTGGGATCATCAGCCCTACTCTACAAGTTCTCCCCTACANGTTGAGAGTACTGTATTACTTCCCTAAAGTATTTTCAGTGGTTTTGTTGTTTCTAGCTACAAGGCATTATTAGATAATTAGAACTTAAATGCACTTGAAAAACAACCAGGAAACTTTCTAACCAGTTGTGCTAATGTCAGAATTAGTTGCAGAGTAGATATTGTATGAAGACTTAACGTAAAAGAAAAAGTGTGACATATATCTCTTCCTTTTATGTCTTAGGTTATTTTAAGTTCCATGATAAAAGAGTGTGAACAGAAAGTGGAAAACAAGACCGTCCAAGAACCGCAGGGGTAAGACTTCCACCTCTGTTTTTGTTTTCTCTGCCTCCAGAGTGATGTTCTGCTGAGTGTATTCCATAATAGTGTCCAAGGCCTGCAACCAGAAATCCTGCACTGACACATTCCATGTTTGAAAGTAGATTTTAGGAACTTTAATTCAGTTCAAGGTTGTTTCTCTCTCCAGTGTAAAACAGAGGACAACACATTTTTGTTTGGATCATAGCAATGACATTCTTGTTTTCCCATGTTTTTCTTCTTAATATTTTGTATCTGTTTAAAGCAGTAATTGAATTTCTGTCCTGATGCTGAGAAAAGAGGGAGCACACACCTCCCAACCCTCTTTCACGGGAGTGGCCTGCAGGCTGAAGAGATTGTTCTGGTCGTAGCAGTGACCTGTCCAGGCTGCTGTCTTTGCTTAAGGCTAGTGCACACAAGAACGGTTTCTCCAGTGTATGGGCTGATGTACCTGTGTGACTATGCTGTTTACTAAAGTCTTGGCTTTGGGTGAATTCCAACTATGTTGCACTTCAACAAAACACCTGTTCTACAAATGCACCATAAACTCAGCTTTCCAGTGAGGCATCAGACACCTGGTGGATATGAATCAATTAGCTTTGAGGTAAAGGTGGTGTCATATATATATTTATGTGTGTGTGAGTGTGTGCGTGACTCCTGACAACAAAAGAAGGTAACAGATCCACGAACAGGGAAAGCTAAGCATCGTTATGAAGAGGTGTATGTGTTCTTTTGCCTGCTTGTTTCTGCAGCGGCATACCAGCAGGTAACTTCTCATGGATTATTAAATAATTTAATAAAACCTTAGCAGTGTTGCCAGGAAGAGTTTAAGAGGGAACAATAGGTATCTGCAACAGAGAGGCTGTCTTCAGTCCTGGTACCTTGCCATGGGAATCAAGACAATTACTGAAACTTGATTATGTCATGCTCGTCATGCATCTGTAGTAAATTGATAGAATTTACATCTTGAAAGAGCTCTGGCAAAATCCTGGAAGCACCCTGTAGTTTGAGAATGCCTGAAATAGGAAGGGTGTACAAGACCTGGACAGAACAGACATGGCGTGGAAAAAGAGTGAGACTCTTTTGCACCAAATCAAATACGTCAGGCTTTACTAGCCGTAAAGAGCCTGTTCCCTGGCCTTGTTGATAATGGGGTGTAGCAGGAACTGAATCCATTTGAGATCAGAACATCAGGTTGACTCTTAAAGGTGTACTAGAAATGAACTTCAGACTTTGGAAGTGACATAATTTTAAGACTAAAAATGTCCAGGTTCTACAAGAAATCACAATACGCGGTGTATCTGTTCTTATCAGATAGTTGGTTGTCTAGGTCCTTTAAGACCTGAAGAGTGCAGTATTAATCACCTTTCCTGTTCATCCGGCAATATTATGAAGTAGGGGCTGGACTGACTAACTGTATTCCAGTTGAGTGGTTACTTTCACATGAAATAGGTAGTTTTTTGACATACTAGTTATTGCCAGTGTAAGAACCAGGTTTATTTGAGTTAATCACTCCACAGGCATGTTATGTGCTTGCAACATAAGTAGCCAGTCAGTCAGGAGTCAAAAAACACATTCGTTCAAGCGATTGTGTTTTCCCAGGGCTTCACTCCGTTACCTCCTCAAGCTTTGTACTTTTGCCCTTACCCTTTCTGCCCTTTCTTAAACGGTGCTTTCTGGCCTGTATACCTGTGTGTGTCCCCAGCAGCCACACTCTGGATGCCCACCCCCTTTCTGTAGCCTTCAGATTCTTCAGCAGCTGTGTATTTGCTTCTTATTTTTAAAGAATGGTGGATGCTTACCTTGCCTTCAGCTGTATTGAAGGTTGGCACTTAAGCCAGCTATTGCCACAGAAAACAACCTACCAGTAACAATGATTCTTGGCAAGACAGAAATTTGCTAGTTGCCCAGTTAGACCCATTCTACTTTCTGCGAGTTAGAGTTAGTTTTATCAGTGTTTTCCCTGTACTATGTACCTTGCGTTGTAGGTCCCCAGTGTGTAATTGTGATAAGGCAGGACTAACAGCCAGGTGATTTGCAGATCTGATGCTAAGCAATTGCTGTAGACTCTCACCGACCAACCTGTGCAAGGACATCCCTCCACACAAGCAATGACTTAATCTTTTAACTAACAAGTTGACTCAGTGGAATCAATTGCATACATTGGCAGCTGTTGCTTTGCAAATATTTCCCCTGCCTGGGTTTTACGGACTCTCTCTTAAATCTACAGGCTAACCAATACTCTTTTGTCATTTTCATTTTAATTCTTTGTACAATGAAAAGAGACACCCCTTCAGACTTTGACTGTGTAAAGAAATAAAAATAAAAGCCGTGTATGTATTTAAATATAGAAGACTTTTATGACTGATAAACCTTTTTTGAAGCAAATTAATTTATGACTGACCGGTATATAACTTTTTTCGTTTTCTTTGTACAATAAAAATGCCCCCCCTTGAGACTTTGAGTAAAGAAAAAAAGCAGTGTATTTGTCTAAACATAGAAGATAAGACTTTTATATCTGATTAAACTTTTTTTGAAGTGAATTTATCAATTCAGCAACTTCCTGAAAGCCTTTTAGTAGAGATCATTAGAAAAAATGAAATTGGTTCCTTCTAAGGCAAACCTATTCTGAAAGAATCCTTTTTTCTCTCCCAGAATGCAGCAAATGTACACAATATCAAACTGGTATCTTTAAAGAATACCATTAACCTTCACCTGAAGGGATTTTATCATCTTACCGGTATCAGCTGGACTAAGTTATGAAACCAAATTCCTTGGCTGAGCTCTTCAGTTGGACAGGATTTTTAAGTGGTTTAGTTTTTTGTTTTTTGTTTGTTTGTTTGTTTTTTATATATGTGCTTTTGCTTCTCAACTGCTTTAGCTGATTTAGGTCATCAGAGCTGTTCTCTGCATGGCTACAGCTTGAGGGATCAACTTGTATTTCATGACCTTGCTTTAACTTATATCAGTGCAGAGGTGCTAAGCTCAATGCAAGAGGTCTGTATTACTTGAAATCCTTCTTAGGGAAGTATTTTGAAATCACAGTCCTGGTTTGAGGTAAAACAAACCAATTTTCTGTTCTGTAATGCTACTTTTTTAGCTGGGCCTCTAAGTAACTAGAATCTGAAATTAACAGCACATTGTTCAGAAGCTGTTTGCTCTCACAGTGAATAGACCCGATTATCCCAAGGGATGGTGCAGAGAGGCCCTTGCTTA